>JANHFM010000978.1:344550-358055 GCA_032468115.1 Grayia smithii
ATTTCCTTTATTTTCTTTGCAGGGCAGAAACGGAAGAGCCCGCAACACGGCTGGAAGCAGTGGCTCAAGAGATAGAAAGAACAGGAACTTATCAACTCACCAAAGAAGAGCTGATCTTTGCTACAAAGCAAGCCTGGAGAAATGCTCCTCGGTGCATCGGGAGAATCCAGTGGTCCAATTTACAGGTGAACCATTTGCTTTTGCTCTTTCAGACTTACCAGATTCTACTGAAAAAAAAAAAAACAGGCTTGGTTTTTTCATCCTATAGTGACACCACCACAAAAATTATAAGACAAAGAATGGAACTCTGGCCCAGCATTCTAGGACTATGTTTAAGATGCTCTGATGACGCCAGTGACTTCCCCTGGCAAGATTAGAAGTAGGAAAGAATTGGCGCACGTATTACTGGACGTTCCAATCTTAGCAGAGATTTAAATTCTTGAATCTGCTTAACTGGATCCCCAATAATCTGCCTTTTGGAAGTTCAGAACGTGTAACCTGAAAAAGATCACGTTTCAGAGAACAGTGAAAAAGTTGAATGAGAATTGATATGTGAGGTTGATACGCTTCCGTTGATCTTCTAGGACAGGGGTCTCCAAACCTGGCAACTTGAAGACTTGTGGACTTCAACCCCCAGAATTCCTCAGCTAGCCATTGCTGCTAAAAAATTCTGGGAGTTGAAGTCCACAGATCAGTGGTGGGTTGCTCCCGGTTCGAGCCAGTTCGCACGTTCCATAGCGGTGACGCTGTGATATCACCGAACCGGTTCTCCGCGACTGGGAGTTTGGCCCACCCGTGCGCCCGTACTTACTGTTCTCTGCGCTCTGCGCGCTCCGCGCATGTACAGAACGCTTTTTTTTTAGTTTTCCCCCCCAAAAAGTTACTGCGCATGCACGGAAAGTGCATTCGACACGCTGATCACGCGCAAAGCGCGTGCATCATCAGAACCGATAGTAAAGGTAAGTAGAACCAGTGGTGGGTTGCTCCCAGTTCGGTCCGGTTCGCGCGAATAGGTAGCAGTGACGCTGTGACGTCACCGAACCGGTTCTACGGGTCCCAGACCTGTCCCCCCGCATGCCTGTACTTACTGATCTATGCGCAGAGCACGCATGCGCAGGAAGCCTTTGTTGATGTTTTTCCGTCAAAAAAAGCTTCTGCGCATGTGTGGGAATGCCAGTTCGGTGAGCGCGTGCCAGGCGCACGCGAAGCTCGTGCACCTTTAGAACCTGTAGTGGAGGTAAGTAGAACCCACCCCTGAGTAGAACCCACCCCTGCCACAGATCTTTAGTTGCCAAGTTTGGAGAGCCCTGTTCTAGGATAATGCTTCTCAACAACTGTAAGCTGTGTCTGGGGAATTCTGGGAGTAGAAGTCCACACAGCTTAAAGTTGCTGAGGTTGAGAAATATTGCCCTAGAGCTGGGGTGTCAAATTCAAGGCCCAGGGACCAGATCCTGAGCTCCATTTTCGTTGGCAGAGGGTTGCAAGAGAAGGGTTGCATCACACAGAAGCCTGTTTTCTCCGGCAGAGCGCTCAGGCCAGCACAGTTGCCCCCGACACGAGTGATGTTGAGCTGGCCATGCCGCCCCCGCCCCTCCTAAGGTCAAACACAACCCTGATGCCGCCCTCAATGAAATCAAACTCGATTGACACCCCTGTCCTAGAGAGAATGAAGATATAACCAGGGGTGAAATCCAGCAGGTTCTGACAGGTTCTAGAGAACCGGTAGCAGAAATTTTGAGTGGTTCAGAGAATTGGCAAATACCACCTCTGGCTGGCCCCAGAGTAGAGTGGGAATGGGAATTTTGCAATATCCTTCCCCTGGAGTGGGGAGGGAATGGAGATTTTGCAGTATCCTTCCCCTGCCATGCCCACCAAGCCACACCACAACCACCAAGCCATGCCCACAGAACCGGTAGTAAAAAAAAATTGAATTCCACCTCATATAACATATAATATGTTATACCATAAGCTAGCTAGCTAAATCAATAAACAAATGCAAGTAACAGAAGCCAAATATACAAGAAGCAGACATTAAGTTCAAGTCCCTGTTCATTATCCAGAACCAAGATTATTTAAATGTTTTAAAATTATTATTTTGAATTTTAATGATTCCCATAAACTCGTAAAGTAGGGTTTTAGTTTTTTTTTAAAAAAAAGGTTGAGGTAGACTACAGCACTTCTGTTATTTTTTAAGGAGATTCCAATATAAACTGGTGGTATTTAAAAGTTGGGCCAAAACACAGTTTGGTTGGCTTTTCTTGGATGTTCTTTTGCAGGCTGTTTCAATAGAATAATAAAAATTTCTTCATATCTACCTGACTGATATCTCTTTAGAAGGAAAAAGAAATACTACAGAGTTTCATTTTCAAAATTGATTAAATGTTCCAGGCAAGTAACATTCTTATCCTAGACAATATTTTATTTTTTCAAAAAAACACTTAAGTATTCGAGTAAAAGGCATTTTTATATATGTATATATATATATAAATTTCTGATTTTCACAAACTTCTCCTGAACATTTTCTTAAATATTTTTTTTAAATGGTATTATATTGTTCAGAGAGCAAGAGATTTATACAGACATCTGGGAAAGGGGGGAGGGGGACAAATGCCATATGGGAAACGTGTTTGTGACTTCCTAATATCTTATCATTGGATTTATGGTGTAAAAGGATGTACCATGCCCACTTTCTTTTTCATTGTTTAATTAAAAGACTCTTTATAAATTACAGTTAGATGTGGAGTTTTATCAGAGAAGTTTTATCAGCATATGGTATCTACTGATATCGTTTCCTCTAGTCTTCTACTAAGATATTAAAACCCACCAATCAAAATAAGTATAGAATTCTTTATTGGCCAAGTGTGATTGGACACACAAGGAATTTATCTTTGTTGTAAATGCTCTCAGTTTACATTAAAAAAAAAGATACATTCACCAAGAATCATAAGGTACAACACTTAATGATAGTCATAGGGTACAAATAAGCAATCGAATCATACTAGGAAACAATCAATATAAATCATAAGGATACAGCAACAAGTTACAGTCATGTAGTCATAAGTGGAAGGCGATGGGTGATAGAAATGATGAGAAGATTAATAGTAGTAATAATGCAGATTTAATGAATAGTTTGACAGTGTTGTGGGAAGTATGAAAGGTACACAACTAATGCAAGAGAAGTCTGCCTCCAAACAGATTATGAACTTTAAGAATGTGTATCTAATACTGGATGGAATATCCTGTTCATAAAAAAAAATCCACCTGTGGTTACTCCCAAAATTTTCATTTCAGCTGCCCATTTTAGGTGGGGAAAAATCATACTGGTGTTCCATTTGGGAATCAGGCTTTTTTAGGTGATGTACTGCAAATCACTCAGGGATTTATGAGTAGATCGTAATTTATGTTCTGCCCACATCTGCCTTAGTCCAACTGGGATGCAATGCAAATGTCAGTGAAATATCAGACATATGAATCACACAGCCTCTTGGCCTGAATCAGCATTCTCAGCCTGGGAGGATAAAATCTGTGAAAACAATATCTTCTCCCTTGAACTGAGAAGACCAAGCCTAAGGAGCAATTCAGACGTGATGTTAAGTCTAACTTTAAAATTCCTTTTCAAAAAGGGAAGAATAAGCAGTGGCAGAAAGGATCTTCAAGAAGCACACAGCTCAAGGCAGCTGGTAGAGCATAAGAAAATCATTAATGTTCTGTCTGCGTGAAAGGCAGCAATCTCTGCTCCACTCCACCACAGATCTAGGTAAACGACTCTAGTTTTTGCAACCCAATCTGCATTATTGGAGGTCTTGTAGAAATCTAATTATGGAAATATCCATATATTGCTACCTTGAGCTGTGAGGAAAAAAATAGGATATAAATGCAGTAAGTAAATAATTACAAAAACAATAAAACAATTCTGTTCCCACAGAAATGTGTATACTATTCATTTTAATATGAGATTAAATCTAATAGAGAATTTTCTCTAAAAGGTCCTTTCAGCTTATTCATAAGACACATATACTTTTTTGTAAAATACAGCTTCTTTCATCAGATGCACAGAGTGACTAAAACTGTTTTTCATGTAGGTTTATGTTTTTAAACATAAACCTAATAATCAGACCGATTATTAGTCTGAAAAGATACTGTCAAGCTGAATTGGTTATTATGATAAGGATTTGCTACTGTATTCTCCTTGTTTCTTGTCTCTCACCTGCTCTCTGCCCATTCACTAGCCAATGATTTATCCATCATGATGTATCCATGGAATTAGCGGTAGCTGATTTGCCCATGAATTCTAGCAGTGTTTTGGCATCAGGAATGCTCAGTGTAGAGGTCTGAAAGAAAAGGAAGAGGCAACAGCTGTGAAAGCACTGAGAGAGACTGAGTGGTGGGGTCTTTTGATGACAGCTTTTATTCTGGGATCTGTGACCATTGGGGAAAAAAACCCACCAGTGGTGGGTTGCTCCTGGTTCGGCCCGGTTCACGCGAGCCAGTAGCAGTGACGGTGTGACATCACCGAACTGGTTCTCTGCAGCCGGGAGCTGGGCCCACCCGCACGCCCATACTTACGTTTCTCTGCTCTGTGCATGTGCAGTGCTTGTTTCGAGTTTTTTTCCATGGAGAGTAGTTAGTGCGCATGCGTGGAGCGTGCATTTGGTCAATCACGCGCAAAGCGTGTGCATGAAGAGAACCGGTAGTAAAGGTAAGTAAAACCCACCCCTGAACCCCACCTACCATGGAAGTATTTGATAATTCAAAACATGCACAAAGACAGAGAGAGAGAGAGAGAGAGAGAGAGAGATGAGAGAGAGAAAAAAATGGTAATATGCTCAGTTTTGACCATAATTATTTTCACTTTTTAGACTAATAGGAAGTTGCAAAAAAAAAAGTGCAAGGCTGCTATTTCCCATGTATAATTAAAAAACTTTGTAGCATTGATGTTTTTCCAAATCTTCACTGAAGACATTTTCTCGCCATATTTTGATGGAATCAGGGTTTTTTCAGACTTTTGTTTCTGTTGTTATTGTTGCAAGTTCCAATATTTGGGTTATTATGCCTTTATCTTTACCCAGGATAAACTGATCATGTAAGTTTTCTACCAAGCCAACCTCCCCACCATTTTCCAACTTTTGATGGAAAGGCTTCACGCTAAATAAAATAAAAACAAAAACATTGGCACTTTGTTTTCTCCCACTCTCCTGCAAACAGATGACATTTGCTTTGGCCTTCGTTGCTTGAAACTATGAACCTGAGCACTCGCAATCTCTATTGCAAAGTTTTAATACTTTTAAATTACACCTTTGCAAATAAATTGAGGTTTAATGAAACACTAGCCATCCTTTCTTTTTGAAGTGGTAGTTGTGACTTTAGAGCAAAATTAGAGAACAGGTGCACAGTGTTATTAGCAGAGTGAGATTATTTTTGCTATAAAGTATAAAATGTAAACCAAGCTTGCAAATGTGTCCTTTTGTGTTCATGAAGCTGAATATAACTTGCTGAAAAGGACAAGAAGCAAATCTGTCTCCAAGATCAGGCTGTATGATTTTCTTCTAATTGTGTGGCAACCCCTTCACCTCAGGAATCCTCTTCATTGTAGGGTAATCCTGTAATTGCATTTAATGGAATGAGATCACATTGACTGATTGATTGATGATTGTCCTAGCCCCACTATTTTGTTCAAGTGCAGCCCCAGGCATTCTACACGAGAGCCACACGTGACTTGCTGTTGAGAAGAAATTGCACAGTTCCCTGGTATATAGCATGGAGAAAATAAGAAGCAACGCTACATGTATTAGTATAAAACTGAGGCTCCGCACAGAGAGAAATAAAGATCTTGGCACTCACGGCTGGCTCAAATTAAGGCCCAGCTGCCATTGTATGTTACTGTAGCAGGGTAAGCGAAAAAATGACCAAGAATATGAGAAAAATTGGTGCAATCTGAAGTATTCGAAAAAAAAATCATTGCTTCTCTCTTGTTTGAAAAACAGCTTTCTAGAATCCCAGGGATAAATATTGTTTCACTATCACCTCTCTTTCTTTTTTTCAGATTCATGGAATGATTTGGGGTCAGTTCTTCTTCCTCACAAGTTAGCTGACTTCACAGCTAGTGCTGCTAGAGCCATAACATGAAGAGGAGCCTATACAAGTCACTTTTTGCTCCTAAAGTAAAATGAGATATAATACTACTAAACAAAGAAGAAAACACCTCAGAAAGTACAGACTGATTTTAAAACATTTAAATGCTATTGAAATTTTATTAAGATTTATGTCTATCCCAAGTTTCAGATACCTATAATATTTGTATTTATTTATATAGTCATTGGCTTATTGTTACCGGTATTTAGTTACTTGACCTTTCCACAGTTAATCACTGATGCTCAGTAACATGCATACATACATACATACATACATACATACATACATACATACATACACATACAAAGCATGAATCTAGGATCTAGTTTGGGATAAGTATCATAATGTCTGGTAATTTTTATTTTTCATTTGCTGACTGAGTTGCTCATTGAGATCAAATCATTTCAGCATTCGGCCAGTGGCTAAAATGAGTTTTTCTTCTCACAAAACTGAAGAGAATAAGGGAAGGAGAATTTCCTGCCTATGAAACAACTAAAATGGATACCGGCAGCTGACAAAGAAGGGGAAATTGCCTTAATAGAAAAGTGCTTCAGATACTCATGTTTTGACCTGGCTAGGATAATGACCTATGATTGTAAGAGAGACAAGAGCAGGGTGGGGGAGTGAGCTGCAGAAGGAAATATTGCTATGTTCAGGGTGTTGTGCCACAACATATTTTTCCCTCACATATCCAGGCAGGCAATTTAAAACTTGTAGACCTAATTGTGCATATTTAAAGAGGCAACCTGTATATTTGAGGAGCTACTTATTTATTTTTAGCTTAGTGGAATTTTCCACTGAGACGTATTTAGCCATGGTTAAAACAAATCTTGATTGGATTCATTGAATGCTTCAGTAACAGGATCTATAAAAGAATCTACCCATGACAAGTGATTTTCATGGAGCTTTTGTTAATCAGTTATCATAAAGTTCTCATGTGTCTTCTACATATGGAAGATGCAGTATTATTTTTTTTTACTTCTTCTGTAAAAGTGCTGTATTAATATTAGCATAAAATCTTCTTTGTTCATTCAGTTCCAAGACTGATGAACTATATGGAAAGAGGGACAGTAGCTCACAGGTTGCATGTTATACATCTTTGATCCTATGGGTATAAGACAGTAAGTGGTCAATAGTAGGTGTTATTCTTAATTAAAATTTGTGGGAGAGACTCACTAGGAACTAAGCACATGTTTATTGCTTCTATCAGGCTAGTACACAAACACACACGTACCCAAACATCTCACTTGGAGATTGGCCATATTGGCAATGGAAACTAGGTTGCTGTTACCAGAAAGGAAGCTCATTTTCAGAAGCTGGTATTGCCTTGAGCTGGTGTTAATGAGAGCTGTAGAAAAGCCTTGGTGAAAATGAACCTAGGTGTGCAAATTTCTTCAGAAACATTAAGCTCCTTAAGAGATTTTATTATTACTGCTTTTGAATTGGAAAAAGCACCCATGTATTTATTGTTAATTAATTTAGATATCCTGATATTTGTCTAGAACTGAGTGGGGCTACATCTCTAGTGACAGAGAAGATTAGATACCAACATACTGCTAATAATTTAGATTTCAAGTTGCATTAAGGAATTATAGTTAGGTTGATGGGAGACATCCACATTCATTGTCAAAAAAGGAGTATTTTTTGTAGATTAATCCTGATTTTTTTAAAAAAAAAATTAATACGGAGTATTAAAAGAACAAGACCCAATGATTTTGATCATATGTCTTAACTTTGCAAATGGAAGTTACAAATATCCTATCTAAATATGATTACAGTATTGAAATAAGTAAATCTGATTTATAATGGTGATACTATCGATCTGTAAAAATCCTCAATGGATTTTAAGTATGCCTGAAATCTCCATGATGTCACAGGACACTTAACTCACTGCTGGCTGGTTCCATCTATGATGCCTGTGTTTCACGTTCAACCACTGCTGTTTTTGACAATTAATGATAATGTTTTGATTATTCAGAATGAATAGGATGAAGAAGAGGATTAGATAACACCATGTTATTGGCAATTTAGTTTTCAAGGTCCAATATATTCTGAGGTCATCATGCTGAAAACAAAGCCTTATGTCAATACTCGGTAGTAAACCAGATTATCCTGTGGCAATACAAGCCAGTTACCCAGACAGCAGGTGCTAGAAAGAAATTTGAAAAAGGTTCTCAAATAAGAGAAACTGTATTCAATTTGGCTTGCCTTGTGTTCTCTAATTTAGCCTCTGGTCTAAGGTGTTCTAATAATAATAACAACAGATAATAGTAACAGAGTTGGAAGGGACCTTGGAGGTCATCTAATCCTACCCCCTGCTCAGGCAGGAGACCTATACTAGGGATTTGAACTGTCAACCTATCTGATCAACAAGCTCAGCATCTTAGCCACTGAGCCACTTAGCCAGGCTAAGATCTGTAAGATGCTTTTCTGGTGTCGACGCAAAGAAAGACTTTGCTGCCATTTTGATAATCTTTTATACTTAGGGGAATAAGCCTAAACTGTTTGTCTCCAACTGTTATTCACCTTCAGAAATTCCAGTTTGGAGCATCTTTGCCCAATCTGGCAGAAAAAAAGTGTGCATATTAGGAGATGCAAGAGTTGAACGCAACATGAACTTCAAAACTGAGTATAGTTCACTGACTTAGTGGGCCATTGTTAGATCAACTGCAAGATTATCCTTTTAAAAACAACTACCAACCATCAGAGAATAGAATAGTTCACCAGTCAAGGATAAAATGGCTGCCCAAGGCAGTGTCTAGCTACTAGAGAAGATGGTATGCCAAACATTGGAGCCAGTCAGAACTGTGACTGTGACTGGAATGAAGCATTAGGAACTATCTGAACTAAAGCAGTATTTTTTTTAAAAAAAATGAGTCAAAGCTGGTAAACAGGGCTATGGGGGCATTTTCAATGGACTAGAGGAGAAAGAGGTGGAGGACTGAGAATCTGCCTTTGGGAATGGGAATGAGAAATTTATTACTAAGGTCTACTAAATGGACTGATACTTGAGAGACCAAAAAACGAATTAGTCCCAGTATGTGAAGAGCCATAGATGATACCCTGTATTCAGGCCTCTGTACTCAGCACAGAATTTGAATGGGAGAAGAAGAAACATCTGTCCAGACATCATAATCCTATTTTGAAGGATTTATTAGTAGGTATCTTTGCTACAGAGTCAGGCTTTGTGTTTGTCAAGTGAAGCTCTTCTTTAGAAAGGGAATAAACCAATACAAATAATACAAAAACTTCATTCCTTGCCTATCCTCAAAAACTCAAAAGGCTGTTAATACAATTGCTAGCAATAATATAGTCCCATGACATTCGTCCTTTCTCAGATTGAGGAACACTAGTAGAGAGTAAATTAATAAATTTAGCTATGAATATCATACCAAATTTTGTATCATACAAAAATAATTTATTTTTATTATTGTTTATTATTATTATTTTTATTATAATTTATATGTTATTATTGTTTCACATAAATGCTATGTCCAGGTTTGAGTTCTTTGTTCTTTCCTTGTGACCATTATTTTCAACTCTAGCAACCAAGGGTGGGAATAACTCAACATGTACTTTCTGTCAGAATGTTTATTCACCACAGAATATTTGCTGCTTCCTGAAACTTCAGTCCCAGAAGCAAGCCAACCTGAAATAAAAGCCAATTATACAGATCAATACACAAATCAATACATCTAATTTTCCTTGACTAGTTCTTAATGGGAGAAAGTAGGGGGAAAGGTATTGGATGCATTAAACTATTAAAGAGCAAAAATTACTTTACCTAATTTCTTTTGTATTTGTTGCAGTGCTGATCTGTTTCATATCAAAACGTATTTACAATGATTATTAAAGCTTTATCATTAGAAAAGTCCAATGGGTTTACACTAATGTGTATTCATTTTCATTCATTCATTCATTCATTCATTCATTCACCCAGTCTCCTGTTTTATTGCAGGCAATCTGTGGGCCATGTGTCTTCTTCTGCCCTCTTTCTTTGCTGGCTTTCAGATTTCAGTGATATCAAGGTATCATCATCAATCCCCATATTGAAATGAAGGTTTATTTTTTAAAAAAACTGCAGCCCTTGGATACGAATAATATTGTTTGCAATTAATTATTGCTTCATCACTCAATACTTGATGATTTACAAATGAATGTATACACTGATGACAATCACGATTGCTGTGGCATTTGCTACCTGTTTCGTCCTTGAAAAGGTCCAGAAACCTCAAGAATGCTGACAACAAATTTCTTGCTGAAATCTTTGGTCAAAAAATATAGTGAAATCTTATTTATTGTAGGGCTTTCATTGATGTATTATGTGCCATCAAGTCAATATTAGCCCTTAGTGAACACATGCTGTAGATATATTTTCTCCAGGACAATCTGTCCCTAAGGTGGTCCTTCCGAACTTTTAATCGTATGCTTATAAATAAATAATAAAATAATAATTTGACCCTCAATATTTGTGTTTCAAGTGAAAACTCTGGTTTGATTATTTCATGATCCATTTGTTTATTTTCTTGGCTGTCCACTGTATTCACAGGGGTCTTCTTCAAAACCAGAGTTCAGAAATATCAATACTCTTTTTGTCCTCCTTCATCAAAGTCCAACAACATTCAATTTCATAGAGTATCACAGGGAAAACCTTAGCTTGTATTATTCTTACCTTTGTAAGTAAAAATAGATCCCAGCCTCTCAGGGGTGGTATTCACTTATCTTCGCTACCAGTTCGCAAATGTAAGCTCATGCGCAGGGCCTTCCGCACATGTGCAGAACATAAAAAATGGGACAAGATGACGTCCATGGGGTGGGCAGAGTCTCCCGCAACTGCCACTACTGGTTCACATGAACTGGATAGAACCGGCTAAATACCACCACTGCAGACTCTGAATATCTTTTCCAAGGCTTTTATGGGTGCTGTACCAAATATACATGCAGTGTATTTCTGGAATATTTATTCCTTTATTATTGATGATTGATCCCAAAATGTAGATGCTACCCTCCACTTTGAGATATTCATTGTCAGTTCTAAGGTTGTTTGCTGTCATCATTGGTTTAATATTCTTTATATTTAATTTTTTTGTTCCATTTTTCACTGTGCTCCTTGACTTTATTTCTAGAGCTTTCAGATTCACTGAAATCAGTGCATGCATCATCAGCATATCACAAGTAATTGATATTTTCTTGTCAAATTTTAGAACCGTGATTCCCAATATAGGTCCCCTTCAGTATATAGACTGAATAAACAAAGGGAGAATACTGTATAAAGCCTTGTTTTAATCAACCAGGAACTACTACTAATGTTCTGTCCATACTGTAGCTTCCTGAACTGTACATAGATTTTGCATGAGGATAATGAGATGTTCTGGTATTCCTATTTTTCTAAAGCATGTTCCATATTTTGACACAATTAACACAATCCACAATTTTCTACAAAGAATAAAGTTTTATCATTTTCCTGACATGGAAAACTTTCTTTTATCTAACAATTCCCACATAAATCTCCTCATAGTAGAAGAGTACATTATCATAGGCTTATTAACGCGTTTCTTTTTCCATCATTACAATCTCACAATTCCCCAGGATTATCCTCACTTGGAGTAAAGTTTGGCAAACTTTTAAGTGCATTTAGGCAAATGGTGGAGCCCATGTACATCCACTTTGGCTAATGAGATGAGCAGCATATAAATTTAACAAATAAATAATAAATAAATGACAAAGTAGTGGGAAGAACTAATATATATATATATATCTTTTAGTTTTTCCCCTACTCTTTTTTGTTCGTTTGTTTGTTTCCTTCTTCATGGTTGTGCTATTAAATAAATGTTACTGTAAAATGAAATGAAACCTACAGAACCTGGTTAGGTAAGGCTAGAAAAAAATCAAAGTAAATGTTGTTGAAAAGGAATTAATTAAAATAATAATAATAATAATGAAGTTTCCCTTGTAACGATCATCAACTGATGTTTGGTGGAAAATCATCCCGCTCAAATTCGGCATTAAACTGGTTCACTAAAAGTCAATGGGATGCCCAAGGAGCTCTAAGAACTAGAAAATTTTGGATGGTAGCTTCACCCCTGTAATCCTTGCAAATGCCTTGCAAATCATGAAACAATCCATCTGTTATTGCAGAGGTAAATCAACAAGCATGGAACCAAACTTTAGAAATGCTAGCAAGCACCATGTTGCTCCCACTGCTTTAAGTCAAAAAACTGTGGTAGAATTTTTTTTTAAGTGCCCCAGATGACATTAAATGATAAGATGGTGAAAAATTGGGGGAAGGATATAAAGAAAAACAAATTTTAATCAACAGATTTCATCTCCCACTCCCTCTAAAAGCATGAGTATCTTAATAAAACATTTGGCCTTTCTCTGAATATAGATAGAATTGAAGCTGGGAGAAACCATTGATTATAGGGTATATTAGCGTAATACTACAGTTTATGCCTGCTGGATTCTTGGAGCACTGAACACCCTCAGTTTTGCTTTCAGCTATTAATTACCCAACCAGTCATTAACTGCTGCTAACAATTGATTTACAGGGAATTATTGCTTAAATAGCGGGAGGTATTTAAGAACAAAATAAATTAAAACAAAGAGCCTCAAAGATCCAAGGCATGGAAAGGAGACTGTTTGTAACAAAGAGCAGTTGCTAGTTGCATTGCAATTATCCACCGATAAACAATCATTGAGAAGTTTCTACACGAATGACATTATGTATCATGGACCCAGTGTCTGTACTAATTAAATGATTGGGAAGGAATTATTGTTCTGTTATCAGAAACCTAATTGAGGCTGCTCATTTTGTTCTGACAGACTGATCAAAAATGTTTAATTGCAAGCTGTGTCTTATGATGAATCACAAGTAATATGGCATCAAACCAGTTCTGGAAGAGTAGTGTTTGGTAAATTCTTCTCTGTTAGATTCCTAGGATTTCTTATACTTGCTGTCCTACAGAACAAATGAAGCCGCATTTCCCCCAAAAGCAACATAGAATACCTTAATAATCATTTTCTTTTCTCTGTTTTTAATCATTTGGCTAAGCCTAGCTTTGAAGGCAATATAGACAGAGAATGTCAAAATTTAGCCCTGGAACATATCAAAATGAATTTCTGTTACCTTTGGAGAACAACAGACGTTCAGAAATCTTGATATATGCTGAAAATTATTGATAGCTTCCCAATGACATCATATTATTTATTTTATTTTATTTTATTTTATTTATTGCATTTATTGCATTATTTATTGCATTTATTGCATTCTCCCGAAGGACTCAGGGCGGCTCACACAATAAAAAAATACAAGAAAATACAATTAAAAGTGCGAAAATTATGTCATAAATGCAATTTAAATAAATTAAAACCCA
>JANHFM010000984.1:13519-24834 GCA_032468115.1 Grayia smithii
TTTCCAATGGTCTTAGGCGACCCCTGTGAAAGGGTCGTTCGACCCCCAAAGGGGTCCCAACCCACAGGTTGAGAACCACTGGCTTAGAAGGATGGAAATTTCAATAGAAAAGGCTTTCCATAGGGCAGTGTCTGCCATGGAAAAAGCACCCTTCCTAGATCCCATAAAATGGCAATGTTTTGATCTACAAGGCCGTCATTAAGGATTTACTGCTCATTTTCCTTCTTCACCTAACCAGACTAAAGTTGCAACAGAATGACTGTTCTTTATTGTGCTTTGTTTTTTAACTGCTGGCGGAAAATAGAACAGCTGGGAGACAAGAATAGAAATGAGTGACAAGCACTATAAGTGTTTCAGCAGATATCAAAGACTAAGTAGCAGAAAGAAGGCATTGTAATCACTGACTGCTACTGTTCCTTGAGATATTTGTACTTGCTTTTTCCCCTGACCGTTTTTTCTGCTGCAGTAGAATTTGTTTCCTTCATTAATTCTCTTTAGTGAAAGCATTGCAGCACTTGCTTCAGCTTCACCCAATTCGCTGAATAACCAGCTGCAGCCATCGTCTTAATACTACAGTGAGAAGGAAGGTGGGTGAGGATTTGTGGTTTTAAGAATCAGATCAAGTTGCATTATACAGTACTGAAGAGTAACTATTCAGTCCTGTTGTAGTATGCAGTTGGGAGGGAATATGTTGGGGTAAAGTAACTGATGAACATTGCACAAAATATCCCACAGTTAGTATTGCAATTCAAAATGGGACTGAATCTTCCCTGCTATTGAAAGTTGCATTTCTACCTATAGAGAGAATGTTATTTGTATCCACTTTTCCCCATTAATTCTTTTATGGTATAGATCCCCATGGATATAACATGTTCCCTTCATATTGTACTTGTAAAGTCCCACTATACTTCTTTTAATAGATGATGTAAAGATGTAGAGCTGGCAAGGAGGAAATGAGAAGCTTTTTTGGCTGTTTTGTAAACATTGCCCATCTAAAGCCAGGCTAGGATGAAAAACAGAATTCAAACAATCTCTTTCCCAAAAGCGCGCACACGTACACACACGCACACACACACACACACATACAAATTCTGGCTTTAAACCTCAGAGAGGTGGTATGTGTGGTCATGTGTGTGTGCATGTGTGTGCATGTGTAGTACTTCTCCTGGGGAGAGAGCCAGTTTGGTGTAGTAGTTAAGACACCAGGCTGGAAACTAGGAGACTGTGAGTTTTAATATTGCCTAGGCACAAAGCCTTCTGGGTGACGTTGGATCAGTTACTTTCTCTCAGCCTTAGCAGGAAGAAAAGGGAAAACAACTTCTAGTGTCTTGCGCAGAAAACTGCAGGAACGTGTCCAGCCAGTTGCCAGAAGTCAATGCTGAGTCAAAGATACAAATACCCTGTTTCCCCCAAAATAAGACATCCCCTGATAATAAGCCCAATCGGACTTTTAGGTGCATGGCAATAAGGCCAAGCACTTATTTTAGGGTTCAAAAAAATATAAGACAGGGTCTTATTTTCAGGGAAACACGGTAACTGTCCATCTATCATCCAAATATTTGTCTGTCTGTCTATTTATCTATCTGTATCTCATTCTGAAATGATACATCAGGTGAGGAAGAATTCAAGAACACAATATGGACCAGAAAAAGCCTGGGTCAGGGCCTTTTCTCATTCATGCAGTTTTCTGGATAACTTTGAAGCAGCCAGGTTCTCACACTGAGGATCCAAAGCAAAAATGGCTGCGAAGATGGTCCACCCTTTAATATACTTCTAATATATTATAAAGGTTTGATTTGTCATCAGAAATACAGACAAATAGATATGCATCTGCATAAAAGTAAAATCAAAGTTGCATCCTTTTTCTAGAAATCCTTTCCCATAAATGTTTAAGTTTACACAGCATTTTTCAGCCTTTCTGTGACAGCACATCCCACGTAGTAGAAAGAAAAACAAAGGGATCTTCTTCAGGTTGTCTGGGAATGTCCCTGGGACATGTATAGACAAAGAAAGACAGTTTTTACTATGTAGAAATAACAATGACCTTCTATTTTGTTATAGTTTGTTTGGGAGAGCATTTTGTGACGTCTCTGAGTAGCTATGAAGGCTCCAATAGAGCGTTCACTTACCTTCCCAAAGCTTTGAGAGGGACTTTGCCAGACCATTCCAAAATTCCCACTAAATTAACATGTTAAATGAGAATGAAGGGGAAGAAGGAACAACTGTATTGACTATTTCATTTCACTTTGTTGAGATTAAATCTAAATTAAATCTACTTTAGCTTTTCTCTGCCCCATCATTTCTTAGTATATATCCCCAGCATGCCATTCAAAGTGTAAGTAGTTTGGGACACACACACGTACACACACCATGTCAATCCCCGCCAGTCATTACTGGCTTCATATCCAATCACACTAAATTGATCTGCTCATCTCTCTTTCTTCTCTTCCCCTCCCCCCTTGTTTTTAATACCAGTGTGTTTGCTTTACTGCAGGCTGCCATACTCCATCTAAATGAAATGTTTTCTACTCACTTTGGAGGTATTCTAGCAGACTCCCGTGTCTCATCAGCTCTGTAACAATATAAATTGGATCCTGTAAAGTGCAAACAGCATAAAGCTGTATAAGCTTAGGGTGTCTCAAATTCTTCATTATCTGTGCCTCCCTGAGGAAGTCTTTTGGATCCATTGAACCTGAAATGAGAACAGCGGTGAAAGAAAATTAGTGTGTGTTATTAAGGGCTATTCTGGTTTGCCCCACAGTCTTGTGGAAATAACCAAGGATATTGTCTGCCTCTTTGCTAATCAGCATAGATAGCAACGCAAATCCCACCCCCTACATAATTCAGATAAGGAATTTATGAAATTGAAATAGCAAAGGAAAACACATTACTTTTTGCCTCCCCCAAAAGTCAATTCTAAAAACAAAACAAAACCCAGTAATAATAGCAATTGTAGTTCTGGTCCTCCAACTTCCCTCACTCCCCCACCTAAATGCTATTAGTTATTACCAAAGATGAAATCACCGCAGTATTTTTGGTTTCACTGTTCATCTGAATCTTCAGAATGGAAGCATGATCAGAAAATGTGCGGTAATTTTCAACATCTTAGCTATCCAAATTCGACCTCTAGCCACAGAGGGAATCCATAACAAAGATCTCCTCACTATCTTCAAGATATATTGTTATAGCTCATTGTATTTTGGAATTATCTATTACATGTTATAATAAATAAGTATTGAAAGTTTTGGTATGAAGAAATGAAATACAGTGTTCTGCTGCCCTCTCATGCAGTAAATCCGTGCCAGGGAAAAATCAGATTTCACGACAATTTAGACAAGTAGTCTAGATTAGTGTTGTGTTGAATTTTTTTTCTGCCTGTGTCTTGTCAATATAGTTCATGTAAGTGAGGATGAAATTCCTTTGTTGTTGTTGTTGTTATTGTTGTGGAGGTGGGTGGGTTGGAAAGAAATGTGAATAGCTCCATTTTCTTCCATCACTATCACAGTCTGAAGCTGATTCCACGAATTGATGAAAATATCCGTTTCAATTTGCTCAAATTCTTATTTTAAGCATTTTGAATTCTTTATGACTCAACTGCAAACTTGCCCAAAAATAGTAACAATCCACTTGCAGATTTGTTTGTATTTTCGGGGATTGTTTTCTAATATACACATATTCCAAATATTTACATTTTTTGCAAATAATACACCTTTAGTATTTCTTTTTCTTCAATAATTTTTTTAGCACTATTTCCATATCTGGAGCATCTATATGTCTTAAATTTTAGATTTCATCTGACTAAGAACTCTGAGCTCCTAACTTTTCTGGAGCTATGAAAGTGAGAAAGTTATCCTATAGGTTCAGTTGGGACAAAAATAATAAATGAATAGAATAGAATAGAATAGAATAGAATAGAATAGAATAGAATAGAATAGAATAGAATAGAATGTGTTTGGCTATTCTAATGGAAAGTCTTATTTAACTACTGTAATCTTGCCTGCAATTTGGCAGTTCACATCCCACCAGGCTCAATGTTGACTCAGCCTTCCATCCTTCTGAGGTAAGTAAAACAAGGACCCAAATTGTTGGGGGCAATATGCTGACTCTGTAAACTACTTAGAGAGGGCTGTAAAGCATTCTAAATTGTATATAAGTGCTATTGATATCTTGTCCAAGCCATTTACAGTAGAAAATCAGTGTTTTATTCACTTACTGTATAGTCTTCTCATCTCATATGAGAACCTCACATACTTTAAAATGCATGAAGAAGACTACTGAGAATTTTATGGGAAACATTTTATATGGAACCTTAGAAAATATATGAGGTGTATATGGCTTTGGGGCATTGCTGAACTTCAGATCCCAGTATCCCTCACCAGACAAATTCCTTGTGTGTCCAATCACACTTGGCCAATAAAGAATTCTATTCTATTCTATTCTATTGGCCTTGCTTGCAAGAACACAATGGTTTTGGGCTCAGCAAAACTAGAGGGCTGCTTTTAATCTTCTTCTGCATTAGAGCCAAACTAAGCTTCCCTTGTACTCCTCTTAAAGTATTATTGCATGATCAAATATAATATGGAGGTTTTTAGATTGGCTCTTTAACCCCCTGTGCTTAGAGATATTGTAGTTGAATTTTAAAGCTTTGCTTGGCACAATATGGTTAAAATCTATCGTATCTATCAGGCATTCTTACCAAATAATGACTAAAATCTCACTGCTGGATACTTTCTACTCTTCTTTCCTTTAATGTCCCTCCCTTCCTTTTAAATGGCATCAGGAAAATTTATCAACGATAACAAAATACAAGGTCAAACCTAGTATTGGAATGCATTAAAAATATAAAATGGTTAAAGAACATAATGAGTTACTAGACTTACAAATGCAGCTGGCATGGTTTTCAAAAAAAAATAAAAAATCATTCCAATGCTGATATATTAATCAAAGATCTCGCAAGTGCTTCATGGGACCACTTTGTTTCTATGAAGATTGGGGCCAGTTTAATTAGCATGGGGTGTGTGTACGCATCTGTGTGAAGTTAATTGAAGGCCTTTCTAGTTGTAAAAAGCTGCAATTTAATCATTTGTCCTTTTATATAACATTGGAAGGATCAAAGATCAATTTTTAAGCAAATGGAGAAAATGGCTCAAATGGTTTTGTCATGTGAAACTTTTCAAATGTGTAGCATTCAATAATCCTAGAGATTATAACCCTATGTTCTTTTTTAAATAAATAGTTCAGTTGCTCTCTGTTACAATAGCTCTCTGTCCTACAAAATCTCTCAATAGTTCTCTATCCTACAATATTTATTTAACCGTGCCTATAAATAGTGCAAGTATTTTGTTGGTTAGTGTAACAGGGTTTTTTTTTTAAAAAAAAAAAAACCTTATTCATGCTATCCATTGCTTGAACAAAAATGACTCTCACATTCAAACTCACTATTCACTCTATAATGCTATGAGATTTTTACTTGAACATTCTCACCCTCCATCTGATTTTGAAAGCGTTTTCCTTTTTGCCTTCCACTTTGACAAAAACAATTTGTCCCTAAATCCCATGGCTAATATTTCAGTCCTAACACTATTTGATTCAAAATAACGTCAGGCCACTAATTCCATTCGGCATTACTGAGAGAATTTAAGATTAATAGGAACCGAAGTCCCTACTGCTATTTCAGTGAAATAAATCTGGGTTTGCTTTTACCAATCTGTTATGGAAAAGTTCACTCTAAGCAGTCTGCTGTTATTTCTGTGGAAAGATAAGGAGTTGTGCCGCTCCTTACAGGTAGCAGTCTTCCTCAGTCACCTCAGGTCTGGCCCTACTTTTGATATAGAACAATTCTCCTGTTGTTCACTGTGTTTCTTCCTGCTGTCTTTCAACATTCCAATTCAGACAGCAGCAGCTTAGCAATGGAGCTGCTTGGTACCGACTACAGTCACTATAAGAACCAGATTGGTTGCTCCTCTGCTTCTTGCTCTTCCCATTTGAGCCACTTCCACTGCCTTCCATTGAGGACCTGTATACTGCACAAGTCAAAAAGAGGGCTGTGAAAATATTTACAGACCCGTCGCATCCTGGACCTAAATTGTTTCAACTTCTACCCTCAAAATGACGGTATAGGGTTCTGCATACCAGAAGAAGAAGGCACAAGAACAGTTTTTTCCCGAACACCATCACTCTGCTAAACAAATAATTCCCTCAAAACTATTCACTAAGGCTGCATTACTATTACTATTAGTCTTCTCATCGTTCCTATCACCCCATCTCCTCCCACTTATGACTGCATGAATGTAATATTGTTGCTTTTATTCTTATATATTGATATTGATTGTTTCCTAGTATGATTTGATTGCTTATTTGTACCCTATGACTATCGTTAAGTGTTATACCTTATGATCCGTGATGAATGTATTGTCTTTTTATGTACACTGAGAGCATATGCACCAAAGACAAATTCCTTGTGTGTCCAATCATACTTGGCCAATAAATTATTCTATTCTATTCTATTCTATTCTATTCTATTCTATTCTATTCTTGCAAATTTCTGGAAATTTCTGGCTTCTGTGAGGGGAAAACTTCCACCTTTGACTTTTCCTTTCATTTTTCTTTTCCAGATGTCTACTCACTGGGATGCCTTGGCACCCCTTCTGCCACATTCTTTCTTCTGATGGTAATGCCAACCCCTCTTATTGTGGTATCAAAGTTTGTTTTGATGCTCTAATGATTAAAGCAAAGGGAGCAGGTTCCTTCATTTCTACCTTCTACCGTTAATTCATGGGACGTTTGCAGCAAGGAAGAACAAGGTTCAACTTCCTAGAACAGTGGTTCTCAACCTGTGGGAATCAATTTTTGTTTACTTTATACCTCAGATCTCAAAGCCTTGGGGATAAGGAGCCTTGAGGGGTGGGGAAGAACAGATAGAGTGGACTGTATACTTTTCTGCTTTATGTCCAATGCAGTCAAATGCCTTGGTCTGAGTCCTGATTATTAAGGAAAAAAGGGTATAATATAAAATGTCAACCAAAAGTCTTGCTATCTTAAGAGAAACTGAAAATTTTGCTTTGCAACATTTATATCATACATTTCTCCTTGATAGGGAAATGAGGTAAAAAGCACAGGAGAATATTTATAACAGCTAATACTATGAAACAGCTGTATAAAAGGTAAAAGTTCCCCTTGCACATATGTGCTAGTCATTCCTGATTCTAGGGGGCAGTGCTCATCTCCATTTCAAAGCCAAAGAGCTAGCGCTGTCCGAAGACATCTACGTGGTCATGTAGTTGACATGGCTAAACACCAAAAGTGCATGGAATGCTGTTACCTTCCCACCGAAGGTGGTCCCTATTTTTCAACTTGCATTTTTTACGTGCTTTCAAACTGCTAGGTTGGCAGAAGCTGGGACAAGTACCAGGACCTCATTCCATTACACGGCACTAGGGATTCGAACCGCTAAACTGCCAACCTTTTGATCGACAAGCTCAGCATCTTAGCCTCTGAGCCACCGCTCAGATTAGCTGTATAGTACAGCTAATATTAATTCATTTATTCATTCATTCATCTAATTTATATGGGTGCCTATTTATCCAAGGAACACTGAGTAGTGAATAAAATAAAGAGATTTTCATTAAAAGCAAGAACTAAAAATTAAAACTGCATCAAAGTTCAATAGAAACATGAAACCATTAGGCTCAGAATCTATACCAGTGCTCCCATGCTGATAGTCTCACCCCAATGTTTGTGGAAAAATCTAGTCTTCACAGTCTTGAAAAGTCAATAGAGCCTATATTTCTTTAATTTCAGTAATTAAAACATCCCCAGATAATACCAACTTTAATTTTAAATGATTGCTATTTATTTTTTTGTTTTTAAGAGAAGTGAATCAGTGGTGGGTTGCTCCCAGTTCGGTCTGGTTTGCGCGATCCAGTAGCGGTGACGTTATGACATCACCGAACTGGTTCTCCGTGGCCCAGACCCGAGCCCACCCACGCACCTGAACTTACATTTTTTGGCTAAAATCCCCGAAAGTAGCGCTCTGCGCATGCGCAGAGCACTTGTTTCGAGGTTCTTCCTTGAAAAAAGTTACTGCGCATGTGCGGTATCGCACTTTAGGAGATCACGCACATGCGCGTGCAGGAAGAGGACCAGTAGTAAAGGTAAGTAAAGGTGACCCTTTAATACAGTTCCTCATGTTGTAGTGACCACCAACCACAAGAGGAGCAGTGTCTCAGTTCCTAAGACCATCAGAAATATGTGTTTTCCAATGGTCTTAGGCGACCCCTGTGAAAGGGTTGTTCAACCTCTAAAGGGGTCCCGACCCACAGGTTGAGAACCACTGTGCTAATGGAACAGCAACCGTATGTGCTACTGCAGTGGATAAGGGTGTAAAGGGATTCAAAGCAGTTACTCTCCAAATAAGCATTTCATCTAGATCTGTAGAATAGCTCCTAATTTGAACAAATGAATAATTATAGAATCCTTAATGCTTTGGACTCAGCACACCTTTACTTTAATATTAATATAGATTTATATCCTAATATGAGAGCCAGTTTGATGTAGTGGTTAAAGGAATTACTTTACAACCAGGAGATCCAGTGTTCTAGTCCTACTTTAGGCGCAACGAATATCCTAGTGTATCTGTAAAGCTGGGAACAAATAATAATTTTTCCTCACTAGTTTTGTCCTTAATCACTGTATACAGTACATGTGGTTTCAGTGGGAGCTGGGGGGTTATCCCTGTTGGTCCACTGCAAGGTCCATCTGAAGCCTTGGTTGCTACTTGAAATAAGGGGGCAGCTGGATCAGATCACACCCATGGGGCCTTTCTCCACTCAAGGATTCTGTCGTTCCCCATAGTTTATGGAAGAATTGAAGGAGATCAAACAAGAGAAGAGACATCTTGAGGACTGCTGATGCTCAACAAAGAACAAACTTGACGAAACATGGGTTAGAGCTGCTATTAAGGCCTACCTTGTAGCAGTAAGGGCAGAAAAGTGTCAGTACTTCTCTCCCCTAAGTGCCCCCACCGACTGCTGTCCTGCAGCCCTGTTTTGGGTGACATGAGTTCTCCTGGGTAAGAGGGTGAACAAATCTTCTTACAGGGATGTACAAAGGGATTTGCCCAACATCTGTTGGATAAAGTCATTTGGATTCGTTCCCAGTTGGACGCTGACTTTGTCACAGGGCCAGAGGAGATATTTAGAAAAGAGTCTTGCCTGGTTATCTGGGAACAGTTTGAACCTGTTGGACCCGAGGAAACAAACAGTGAGCACAGTCACTGCTTTTTGGCTCCATGCTCCTCCTGGCTTGTTAAAATGACCTGGATGGTGTCATGCAAGTGGGCTCTGGAGATGATTAGAGATGAACAATTGAGTATCATCTATAGCATCTTCTCTGTGTGACCAGATTGTTCCTTTGCTTCTCAAAAAGGCTGCAGTTCTCCCCTTCCTCAAGAAGGCATCACTGGACCCAATTATATGAACATTTTTTGCCAAGTATCTAATCTCCAATCTCCCCTTTTGGGGGAAGATGGTAGAACAACTTCAAAGGACCTTGGAGGAAGCAGATTATCTGAATCCTTTTGAGACAGATTTCAGACCCAGCTACAGGACAGAAGAGCATTGGCTGCACTTATGGATGACCTCTGGCATGGGAGGATGGGGTTACTGCATCCATCCTTGCTCTACATCGGGGGTCCCCAAGCCCTGGGCTGCAGCCAACTACCAGGCCATAACCTATTCTAAACTGGGCCAAGGGCTGGTGCACACACAGCTCAATTCACACAAGCAGCAGGCTGGCACACACACTTACAGCCAAGCTGCACATGCACACACGTGTGCACCAGTAGGCTGCTCGTGTGAGTCCCACTGCTCACGCTGTCCGGTTCCCCTCCCCCCCAGCCGCAAAGTTGGGGACCGCTACTCTACTTGACCTCTCAGTGGCTTTTGATATCGCTGACTTTCCTAATGCTAGGAAAGATTGAGGGCAAAATAAGAACAGGATGACAGAGAATGAGGTGGCTGGATGGAGTCACTGAAGCAGTAGGTGTGAGCTTAAATGGACTCCAGAGGATGGTAGAGGACAGGAAGGTCTGGAGGAACGTTGTTCATGGAGTTGCGATGGGTCGGACATGACTTCGCAACCAACAACAACGAAGATTAACATATCTGCTGTAGAAAACATTCCATCCTACTATTAGGCTTTCCGTCTCATAAACCTAAATCCTTTGAAGAGAAGTTTTGGAATCCTTCATAGCATTTTTTCCCAACATTATGCAACTATTCACAAAATATAAGAGCTTTAGTGCCCATGGAGGATACAGGAGACCCAGCGTCTTATTCCAATGTAGTCACAAAGCCCAACACATGATTTTTCATCACATTTCCATTCCTTTTGCTATTTAATTGTTATAGAATTGAGAGGATGGACTCTCTGTATCATTCTCAAGATCCCTGGAGGAGGGAAGGAAATAGGATTTAAGCATTATGCAAAAAATCATTACTCCACAATGCTTCTTGAGGGATTACTTTCTGTTGATAATTTTCTTTGGCAAAGATGGAATGAGTCTAACATCCAACTCAGATTTAGGATCCTGGTTGGTAATTTGTCCTCAAACAATGAAAAAATACAGAAGGAAATACGATTCAAGCTGCTGTGTTGGTTTGCAAAAATAAATTTTAAAAAATTAAACCCTTCATCCCCACCCCATCCCATCTTTCTCTGCCATTTAATTGCAGGGAAGTTTTCAAGTGAAAGGGGTAATTTAAACAATAAGAAGCTTAAACATAAATACCACTTTTGTTCTTGAAACACCTTAATTAGTTTCATAAACAATTAAAGGCAGCTAGTCATTTATCAGGTATTAAGGCAGAAATGCATTTGCACATCAAAGTGTGACAAAAGACAAACAATGACAAACATCAATCATTATATTTAATCATTCAACTGCTGTTCTATTAAGCTGGCTCTAAGTATAAAGTACAACAATCAAGAGCTCCTAATGACTCAGTCTTTAATATTCTAACCCTGTTTCTTAAACCACTGTAATGCCAGATTAGATTGGGTGGGGGGGAGAGTCTCATCTGAGTTGATTTTGATTTTTCCTTTCTTGCCAATAGCATAAAACTGATTTGTAATTGTCTTACTTTGGGATACTTTTGACTTCCCAGTCTAAGTTTTATCTTCCAACCCTTAGTACCAAAACTACATATGGACCTAAAGTCCATTTTCCTTAGCTCCAAAGCAGCTTACACCACCTTTCTCTGTTAAACCTAAGCCCAAATAGCTTAAAGTATATGTACAAAAATGATAAAAAGGAA
>JANHFM010000984.1:29544-43007 GCA_032468115.1 Grayia smithii
CTGTCTGTCTGTCTGTCTGTCTATATCTATCTATCTATCTATCTATCTATCTATCTATCTATCTATCTATCTATCTACCGACTCCAGAAAGAATGCAGAGCAGAGCAAGCAAGATGATTAAGGAACTGGAGGATAAAACATATCATGAACGGTTGCAAGAACTGGACATGGCTACTCTAGTATAGAGAAGGATTAGGGGAGACATGATAACAGTCTTCCAATATTTGAGGGGTTGCCACAGAGAGGAAGGGGTCAAGCAATTTTCCAAAGCACCTGAAGGAAACTGAACAAGGAGAGATTCAACTTTGAAATAAGGAGAAATTTTCTGATAGCGAGAGCAATCAACCAATGGAAGAGCTTGTCTGTCTGTCTGTCTGTCTGTCTGTCTGTCCGTCTGTCAGTCCGCCCGTCCGCCCGTCCATCCATCCATCCATCCATCCATCCATCCACCATCCATCCATCTATCCAGCTAGCTATCTAGCTATCATCTCTACTTATTTATCATCTACCTATCTACCTACCTACCTACCTACCTACCTACCTACCAACATCTATCCAGCCAGCCAGCCAGCCAGCCAGCCAGCCAGAAGGGAGAAGTGGTGATAGATGTAGTTGTGTCAAGTAACAACAACATCAGGAAGGGGTATGGTAAGCTGGAGAGGTACCAAAGTCTGAGGGACAAAGAGGATACCTTACCATACAATATAACACAATACTATATTCGGCCAAGTGTGATTCGACACACAAGGAATTTGCCTCCAGTAGAAAAGGGTCTGTAAAACAAAGACTAATACGGTCCCAGAAGTGGTAGGAGCATTGGAAATTGTGAGTCGTAAGCTGGGAGATTGGTTCCAATACATCACTGGAACAACATCAGAGACCTCTGTTGAGAAGAATGCAGTGATGGGAACAGCTAAGAAACTGCATAGGATCCTCATAATCCAAAGTAGAAGATTGAGGAAGATATAATTCACTCATGGGGGTGAGGGGGGATTTGATATATGAAAAAAGCTTTCTTTTTTTTTCGTAGAGAAAACGAAACCTAATCTAATACAATCAATCTACCAAAGTGGGATGCTGCTTCAGCCATAATCTAAGCAAACAAAATCTTAATCAGAATCCTAAGAGAAATTAGGTCTCATTCCAGTTGCATGAAAGCATTAGAGAGCATTGGAAAGGCAGTTTGGTTTACTTTTCAAGGCAACAGCCCAGAAACCAGGAGACTGAGAGTTCTAGCTCTGACTTAGGTATAAAAGCCAGCTGGGTGACTTTGGACCAATAGTTTTCTCTCAGTCGAACTCCTCTATCCCTCAATGTATTGCTAGAGAAACTAGCAAGAGGAAGGAAGTTCATTGCCTTCAGCTGTTTGTAAGAATAATAATGACAGGATATAATTATATAAAATTAGAAGCTGGATAGCAAACTAGTAGTAAGATTTTCAATTGGCTGTAGGATTTGATGGTATTGGCTGTTAACATCCTACCCAAGTCCTATCATGAACTAACAAAGAAAATGTACTTTGCAAAGAACAATTACCACCACGCAAGTGCTACCTTTATTGCTGACATACCTGGTAATCACCGGAGTAATCTTCAGAGGAGAAAAGTGAATCACTTTCAGAATCTAAGGAAGACATTCTCCTTGGTCCACCCTTGATGCTGCTACAATTAGAGCAGAGAACTTATGTGGCCCAAGCTGCGAAACCTAGGGAGAGAACAAAAAAGAGAATATCCTTCTCTGCATTTGTATCAGCAGAAAGTTATTGTGAAATAAACGTGGAAACATCTTATCACAACTTGGAAGAAGGAACAACCTAAACAAAATCTGCCTGAAAAGCAGCCTAATCTGGATGTGACATTCATTTTTTATTTGGAAAAGGTTTTCGTTTTTCCTACCTGAAGCAGACAGCTCTGCTGATTACTAAAACACTTGAAATTAAAATTTGAAAGTCTTAAAGTTTCTGAAGGAAAATCTCCAAAGACATTCATGGACCCTTCACTGAATGCCAAAGAAGCCATCAGTAAACAGCCCAAGTCTAAAACTACCCCCTCCAACACTGACAGGGCAATCCTACCCCTTACCAGCACTGATGATGTTATCTAGTTTGGGTAATGAAACATCTTCAAGAAAACAATATCTCCAAAAGCACCAAGAATTCCTCATATCTTTCTATTCTACAACAGAGAAGATGGAGCGAGTTGTTTCTACAGGGTCTAAATTTAATCATAACTTTAAGAATTAAACTACTCTTTCACAAATATTATACAGCCTTAACTTTTCTCCTTTTTCATATTAATATTCATATTTTTTCTTATATTCATACTTTAATCAAAGTAACATACAGTATAGTTTTTTTAACTATGCAATTACTGATGTATTATTTTATTTGGTATATTTCACTAATAAAAATCTTACATTTGTTCAAAAAGGCACTAAGCATTAAATCGCCTTTTTGATGCTCCTATCCAAATTTGAACTGCAGCCATCCTTTAGATCCTACTTACTGACCCATTCATATTTCTGAAATGGTATTACCCAGTTAATCCCCATCAAGTTAATCAAGTTAATACCCATCAAGTTAATCCCATTCATAAAATTGTGGAAGCATTACATCAGACTTTGAAACTAAAGTTCTATCTCCATGTCTTCTCTATTGCCTTTTCCTTCCTGGAAAATCCTCTGAAATGTGACTTTGATGTTCTCTCTGGGTTGAGTTCCCTTTTTTCTCCCAACAAAAAATATACCATTGGATTAACACTGCCTATTCAGGCAAGTCATTAAACTGCCCAGTTCTAATATCTAAATTGGGATATTTTCAAATGATGCAAATGACATTAAGAGGAAGAGCAAAGAAGAGGGAGATGATAAGAGTGATCAGGATAACCATTAAGAGAGTGTGTTGAAAAACTGTTGTATTTCTCAGCAATCTTTAACAAAAAGAACCAAAATGAAAATTGTGCAAAGTGAAAGAGAAGTCAACGCAGGCACCTTGAAAGGGGTATCATGTTGTAACTTAATTTTCACTACCCCCTGAACTAAAATGTCTAGAGTGAATTTCCAAGAACAAGAAGAAAACGATCACAGGAGAACACACATAATTATGGAGAAATGTCCCAGCTGATAAAAACAATGACATTCCATGAGGAGGAAAGCCAAGCATCAATCCCAGTTAATGGCAGTCAGTAGAAATTGGCAAGCCATGCACATGAACTAGAAAAACTGAAGAGAGATATTTGCCAGGAGAACAGGTTCTTGGATCAAAACTAAGGGAAAGAACAAGACCATCTGACTAGGAGAACCTCAAAATCAACTGTCACCAAGCTCAGGATACAGACTGTGAAAGGATAGATTTTGTTGCTAATTGCATGCTATAGAAACAAGAGCAAAAGTCTATTGTTGCTGTTGTTAGTCATGAAGGTGCATCTGACCCATTGTGACCCCATGGCTTTCCTGTCGTCTACCATCCCTGGAGTCCATTTAAGCTCACACCGATTGCTTCAGTGACTCCATCCAGCCACCTCATTCTTTGCCATCCCGTTCTTCTTTTGCCCTCAATCACTCCCCAGCAAAGTCTATTATAGGACAGTAAATGTAAAATGTCCAACAAGTGAATTTGTGAGTCGAACTTGAACTGGATGATTCTCTTTAGTTAAATGTAAACGCAATATTTTTCCAAGGAGGTCCTTAAAAATGTATCATTATTTTCCCTGTCTGCCTACGTGCCTTTCTCATTTTATTTTCGGTATTACAGACAGTTGATAAGTATTAAAACCCTGAAGCATCCAAGTGAGATGCACTTTGTGATTGTTGTGGTTTGGGCAAAAAAATAAAATGAGATTAAACAAAGATGTTGATTATACAAATTTGCTAAATTATTATTTCTTTCAATTGCCACTGAATTTGCCTTTGGGTACAGCATCAAAGACAAACGGGCAGATCATCGTGGAGAATAAACATATTTAAAATATTTAAAATAAAAAATGGACAACCTAGAACTACACCGCCTACGGTCTGACCTAAGCTTAGTACACAAAATTGTCTGCTACAATGTCCTACCTGTCAATGAGTACTTCAGCTTCAACCACAATAATACATGAGCACACAATAGATACAAACTGAAAGTAAACCACTCCAAACTCGATTGCAGAAAATACGACTTCAGCAACAGAGTGGTCAACGCCTGGAATGCACTACCAGACTCTGTTGTTACATCCTCAAACCCCCAAAACTTTAACCTTAAACTGTCTATCGTGGACCTCACCCCATTCCTAAGAGTTCTGTAAGGGGGCGTGCATAAGTGCACCGTCCCTATCCTACTGTTCCCATTTATTCTTACTCATTTATTATATATATACTTATACCTGTTTATACTTACATGTTTATGTTATGTTCTTACTTATACTTGTTTTCTCATAGATGCTTGACAAACTACATAAAATAAATAAATAAATAAATCTATGTGTTTCCTAAGAATTGACAGTGACTTGATGGCACCTAATGAGTCATGGAGAAAAAATTCCAAGTATGGATGTATAATCAATTCAGAGTGCCTACCTTTTGATATCCAAACTCTACTGAGTTTTCCTATTTCAGGATGTCTTCAATGTAATCTCTGATATGGCATCAAAAGAAATCCTCCCTTCTCTCAGGATTGCCAGCAAAGTATAAACACAGAGGTGGTCTTGGTTCAAGGAGAATGAGACATCAGTTCTTCCAAACATTTCTTACCAAGCCATTAAATATTGGACCATTAGTGTTTGGCTGAACTCTGCAATTAGTATGAAAAAGTCATACTTTTTAAAAATGTCTAAATTGCCGTTAATAGGCAATTAAATTTCCTGTTTAATTACCCTTAAGGGGTACCATTGCAGAAGGAAGAGAAGCAAAAAAAAAGAAAAAAGAAAAGGTCGGGGGGGAAATTGGATCTCTCTTTTTCAACTTTTCCCTTAGGATGCCAGACACTAAGAGACCACAGAATGTGAAAGCAACAATTGTTTTCTATGCAACTCAGGAAACAAAAACACTCTAAATATGCCGTTGAAATGTTTTGATTTAAGTTCTATTCTGATGAAATCAAATTAGAAGGAATTGAAGGGGCTGCCATTGTAAGCCCTTGAAGGTTCTCCAGATCAAGAAGTGGACGTGCAAGATTTATTAATCTGTTGGTGTTTTCTGAGATGTTTTTGATGTATGCAAGTGCCATCCTTTTCACAGCTTGTGTTGGCTGTGCTGGAGCAGGTTGAATGCGGTCAAGCACTTTTGAAGAAGGATGCCTGGGTATCCATTTTGTTGGAAGATGTTGTATATACAATCTATTTCCTTTTCCTGATGTTCAGCAGTGGTGGGTTGCTATCGGTTCGCCCTGGATCATGCGAACCGGTAGCGGTGGTGGCGGGAGACTCTGCCCACCCGCCTGGACGTTTCTGCACATGCGCACATGTGAGTGTGTGCGCCATTGAGTAAACTGGTAGCAAACGAAATCGAAACCCATTACTGGTGTTCAGGGTTGCTGCAGTGTGCTTGTGTTCATCTAAAGAATGTTCTTACAAAGCATCTCTTGCAGGAGGTTGCCTTGTTACTTTGGTAGTGCAGCACTTGGTTGGTGTGGGTAGTTTTATAACACACTTGTGTTTTTAATTTGCCATTGGTGCCTCTGCTGATGAGTATATCCAGGAAGGATAACATTGTTGTTCTTTTCTTCTTCCCTTACAAATGTTGTTTCTTTTAAGATGTCATCAATAACAGTTGAAGAAATTTCCTAATGTGTTATGTTCAGGTCTATGTGCTCTGAAGCTCCTTATCCCCTTTGAATTTCAAATTTTGCACACACAGAAAAAAAGGAAACAATCAACAATCCCTTTTCAAGTATATAATGAAGATCACCAAGGAGAAATCTTTTCCTTCAGGTGGTCAGCCTATATCTTAATGAAAGAGATACGAATAGTGGCCTCTTTCAAACCTATTGAGGTGGTTTTGTACAGAAGAATCCAGAGAAAGAAGCAGAAGGAAGAAACAAAATGAATGGTGTTAGGAATCTGATGTTACCTAACTGGTTGGGTTGGCAATATATAAACCATGTTATACCTTTAAGACTGCTGCTTTATTGCATCATCCTGTGTCCTGATTGGTTAGCTCTACTGCAATGTCCTTAAGAGGGAATTAGAAACCTGGATTGTTCTCCTTGTTCTCCTTGTTGGCATTGCGTGCTGCTATCTCTGTTTGATTAATGACTTCGCTACCGTTTGCAACTATAGAATAACTGTTTACTGTGACTGATTGATATCACTGGTAAGAAGACTTTGTTAGTGGATTATCCCTGGACTGTCGTTCTGACTATCTACTGATTTATACATGTATGACCTGGACTGTTTATTGGACTATGTTTTACTTCAACTAAGAGTAAACTATAACACAACTCAGTGTATCTGTGTGGTGACTGTATTTATTCATATACTACTCTCAACCGTTTTCATGTGCACACTCTTGTTTCTCAAGGGTGACTGCACATTCCTCAACAGATGAGAAGCAAAACGTCTTCAAAGAAAAAACAGAAAGTCCAGTTGCCTCTTGAAAAAGCACCTTTGGGACAACCAGGACTTGAGAATATAGACTTTATTTTTCCAGGCTACACACAGGCTATTGTATTATATGTACCGGTACCTTGTTGCTGGCTTCACCTTAATTTTATCATAGGCTGTTTTATTCATAAAATGATAGATGACCTTCAACAGGGAGATAGAGTATTATATTTAGCAAAAAAACAATAATAGAGCACACCTACAAGATGAGGAGTTCATGGCTATATAAGAACAGGCATAGATGCAGTCACTACCAACAAGCTGTCAACAGTGTGAGAGAGTTCTAAAATACAGTTCTGGGGTGCTTCAAGAAGAAATACTGTGTCAAAGGCATATGAAATTCTGCCCTGGCAAGATTACTAGAGTACAGTATGTGATTCTGAGTACCACATTTCCTCAAGAATATTGAAAGTGAGAAGGTGCAGACAACAAAACTGATACAGAAACAGAAGTCCTATCCTATTAAGGACAGGTTGGCTGAGGGGCTGAAAAAACTTGGATGTTCAGCCTGAGGAAAAAGAGACAAAATATAAGTGTTTACATGGTCTTAGGGGAAAGATTGTAAACTATTTTCCATTGCCAGAGAAACTAGGACTGGAAGTAATGGGTAAAAAAATTAGCTACCTAGATTTCTTCTTTATTTAAACATAAGGAGGAACTTACTGATTATGAATCTATATAACAATGGAATAATCTGCTAACAAAGGTTATGGGTTTTCCATCTCTGGAGGGTTTTAGGAAGATGTCCAGAAAATATGAATTAATAACTGAAGCTCTCTGGGCAATTACAGGTAGGTCAAAGCACAACTTATTTAATTAATCTGATAAATAACACACACAAAAAAGGAGGCGGCATGACAAGAATCTTCTGGAAATCTTGGGCTTTGCATATCCTGCACCGTATGAGGACTGGGTATGTTTTGAATACAACACCCCTCAACTTGGACAGATTTATATTTTAATGTGAACCAATCTAATTTATATTTACATCCAACTGTTAAACTCTGAGCACTATAGAACAATGTGTAAAAAAAGAAGTGAGCCTTAGGAGAAATGTATATAAAAGGGCAGATTTGTTTTCATCAAAATAAATATCAAAAGTGGATGAAGAAATAGATTGTTAAAAAAACAAAACGTATTTGCTTATTCATTGGGCAACTCTGCAAAATGCAAGGAGTTAATCTTCATGCTGTTTCCATTTCATAACAACTTCTTTTCGTTCAGTGAATCAAAAGAATAAATGTGAACACATTCACATCCTGATGCAATTGCTTTTTGAAATGATCTATAATATAGGAAAAGCTTCAGATATTCAACTAATAGATGATTTTGTTCAAGTGTTTCCTTTAGTATCTTGGAGATTAAAATATCCCTAGATGGAGGCAGGAGAAAGCCAGCAAGCTTTAAAGTATATTTAAGTACTGTCGCTACCACCCTGATTGGATCTGTGGCTTCTGTTTTTAGGCACCACTTAGAGACAGAAAGAGTTATGAGCTTAGCGATTTCATCTCAGTATAAGTTTATACTGTGACTTCATAAATCACACAGTGACATGCGTCTTTTCCACCTCAATTGCACATTTATTTGCCCAAAATGATATGATGTTGAAATGCCTAAGGAATGGAATGATACAGTTAAGTGTATTTCTTAGAGCAATGATCACAGCATGTAGGAGAATCATACCTGTATTAACTCGATAATCAAATACTAATCTCTGCATTTTGAGGGGGAGAGGAGAAATTCAGACTTCATACTGTACCTTTACGCAAGGCCTCCCAAGCCTTACACACAGCCCATCACTGGATTTACTGTAGTGCATGACAAAAGCATTCAAAGTGTAAAATGTTGCCCTCCGTGTCAAAAAAAAGTCACCATTGTCCATTTGTCTGATTCGGTAGTGCTTCACGGTTGCTCCATCCCGAACTAAGAAAATAAAAGGATACAAAAATACCATCTCTTGTTTTTCCAATGCCTACAAAGAAATCTGAGAAACCTGTCATATAGTCCTCCTCCACAACGGTTGTTAAAAACTGAGTCCTTCAAGTGAGCTTCTACACCATGGGTTTCCAAACTGGGCAACTTTAAGACTTGTGGAGATCAACTCCCAGAATTCCCCAGCCAGCATGGTTGGATGAGGAACTATGGGAGTTGAAGTCCACAAGTCTTAAGGTTGCCAAGCTTGGAGACCCCTGTTGTACACGATCATGCCTGGACTCTCTGCAGCAAACATGGATCTCCTACAGCTTGCAGACTCCCCAGGTTCTACTGTCAGCCACCAGGCCCACCCCCCAAATTGTATTCAGCCATGTAGTCAGAGGTGGGTTTCAGCAGGTTCTGACCAGTTCTGGAGAACCGATAGTGGAAATTTTTGAGTAGTTCAGAGAACCAGTAAATACCACCTCTGACTGGCCCCGCCCCCATCTATTCTCTGCCTCCCGAGTCCCAGCTGATCGAGAGGAAATGGGGATTTTACAGTACCTTTCCCCTGCCATGCCTACCAAGCCATGCCCACCAAGCCACACCCACAGAACTGATAGTAAAAAAAATAGAATCTCACCACTACATGTAGTGCCTTTTTTCAGAATACAGGTAGTCCTTGAGTTACAACAGTTCATTTAGTGACAGTTCGAAGTTACAACGAGATTGAAAAAAGTGACTTATGGCCATTTTTCACACTTAACCGCACCACCTGCGCATGCACAGAGCTGTCGTACGTGCGTCCCCCTTGCGGCACGTGCGCAACCATGCCATCTGCACATGTGCACACTGCACACTGGTTGTCTCGGGCACATGCGCGTGCATGCGCGCGCATGCGCCCATGCGTACGAAAACGCCGAAGACCAGCCGGGTCCCCGGAACTGCATGCATGCACAGGTGCAGGTAAGTGCGACGATGGCTTGCGTGCCAGGGGAAATGGCTCCGAATGCCACTTCCAGCACGCATACCATAGGTTCACCAACATGGATATAGGTTATTATTCACAGATATAAATATAAATGTATCAATTGCTGCACATCATCCTTACACTAACCAATGTGGAGAACAGCAACCCTGTTTTTAACTGAAGCTGGATGTATGACTTGTAAATTTAATATATGCAGGATTTCATTAACAATAATTCTATGTTAATTGAATTCTTAACCCTGCTTTCTTTAAACTGATTATTTTATCAGGAAGCCTTGATTATCTACTATTGTTTCTAATCATCACTATATCTATTTTAAAAGAAAGTCAGGAGTAATTTCTTTGTATTTCTTTTTTTTCTTTTCTTTCTGCACCTTTGGCTTTGGTTTCTCTTCAATTCTTTACTTTTTTTCTCTTTTCCATCTTAATCTGAAAACTTTTTTTAAAAAAGGGAAAACATGCCTTGAACATACAACTTCCATCAGCTGCCACAAGAGGGTGTATGTCATGGAAAACTACTGCTGTACTTTTTAAAGTTTATTTCCAGTTTTCAAGTGTACATTCTACATCAGTAAAGCAGGGTTAGTGAAAAGCATTGAATTATAGTGTCTTTTATTGCACATCACATTTACATACACTTCATGCTACTAGGATCAGGATAAGCAATGTTGTACAAAGCACAGGAAAAGAGTAAGACATAGTAAGCCAAAGAAATTAAAGAGATGACATCAGAAAACAAAAGAAAATATACATAAACTGAGTGTTTATTATGTATTATTTCTCTCCAAAGAGCCAATTAAGGTGTTGGTTAAGGCATTAGGCTAGAAACCAAGAATCTGTAAATTCTAATCCCATGAAACCAACTGGGGGTGGGCCAGTCATTCTTTCTCAACCCCAGGGAGCAGGTAAGGGCAAACTACTTCCAAAACACCTTGCCAAAGAAAGCTGCCAGGAATTGTCCAGAAAATCTCCAAGACTCAATAGTGACTTGAAGGTATCCCCACCAAAGATCTTCCCAACCTTGCAAACTGTCCTTGCTTCCCTACACTTCTTCTTATCTTCTATTTTTTTTCTTAAACTTGTTACTTCTGTTGTGTCATTTTAGCCACGTCAAGCCCAATATTCTATACAAATTAGGATCTCTAATCCATAGGCTGTCTTGCAAGCCAACATAAGTGACCTGCATCCCATCAAAAAGTATCTGCAATAAATTTTAAAAAACTCGTGATGATATTATCCATATTCCCTACACTCCATAGGTTTGGAGAGAAACCATAAACATTTTAAACATATCTGATTATATTCAGAGTAATTTCAAAGCAACCATTGTTACTATTCTGTGGTGGGGCTGATATTAGAGAAAAGCATCAAATTTGCCAATAAAAATATATTCCTTGCTGCTTTTTTTACATTTTTTTAAATTGGATTGATCATTTTTAGAGTCTTGAGTCAAGACTGATTCCTGGTGGACACATATGGACACATCTGTTGTTTTCTTTCTGTTTTGTTTTTTTCTGCTGTATGGAAATAGTTTACCATTGCCTTCTTCATAGATTAAAAAAAATGATCTAACTTTCAGCAACAATTACATGTAGATTAAAAGGTTCATGAGATGAATCATTTTATAAAGTTTCACTTGCAGGGGGTTCAAAAAAAATCAAGAGGGAAATCTTGCTGAAATGGAAATATTTTTATCAAGAAATATCTGGGCTGTAATCTTATGGAGGACCACTAGATGTCAGCAAATATAAACAACATTCTTAACCCTCTGCTGCCATATAATGGTTGCTTGGCTTTTGGCAACCAAGATTCCACAAGTATCCTTGTAGAAAGGAAAGCAAAAGGGTTGGGATATATTTTGAGATAATATTTTGGGTTAAGGTTGGGATAAACAAAGGTTTCTATAATTTGTTCCAAATGATTTAAGGAAGGATCACAAAGTTTATGAGGTAATCTTTTTTTCTTTAAAAGAACCCAAAAGCACTTCTGCTAAAAACCTAAGGAATAACAGAGTCTTCAAGTGCTTCTCAAAAGTATTCATTCATAGACATTCAAATCTGTACGCATGTTTACTTATAAACAATGACCCACTCACCAAATAAAAAGTGTATGTGATCATCATCAACAACAGCTGCCAGTTTATCTAAACCAGACTAAGGAAAATTAAATTAAATTTAACAACATGTCTATGATAGAGAAAGGTGGAGGGTACCTGAAAGGGAAAATTCACCCTTTTGACTTTCACTCTCTCGGATTAGGAAGGCTCCTGTCTCATTCTCATGATAAAGGAGTTGTTTCTCGGCATCTGCTCGTTTAATAGCCCCAAAAAACCACCTAAAAGAGAAAGAAGTGGGTACAACTAATTAGTAGTCAGAACTAGATTTACAAGAATAATCATATGTTAAAGCAAAGGACCAGTCCTGAACAAATTATTTATCTCTGAAGTATAATCTTAATGAGTAATAATATAAGCAGGAGATCCTTCCTCATACAGAGAGTGAGGGAGGACCCCTTGCAGGGCAGAGCTGAGGATTTTGCACAGTTTCTGCAGGATAAAGTCACTCAGATCCGGACAGGTTTGGACTCCGACTGGGCAGAGTCCAGCGAGATGATGGAGGTAGGTCTTGGTGATGACATCTGGTTTGAGTTTGACCCTGTTTCTCTGGATGATGTGGACAGGATTATGGGTAAGCTGGGTGCCACCATGTGTTTACTGGACCCTTGTCCCTCCTGGCTGGTCTCGGCAGCAGGGGAGGTAACCGGACACTGGCTCCAGGCTATTACCAATGCTTCATTGAGAGAGGGAGTCTTCCCCGCCTTGTTGAAGGAGCGCCTGTGGGAGTGCCGACCCTGTGGAATGATGTACCTGTGGAACTTCGGACCACCCCAGACCTTTGCTCCTTCCGCCGCAATCTGAAGACATGGCTTTTTACCAAACAAGCTATGATTGACCATTTTTAAAGTATTTTTAAAATTATGCCTAAATTGCTGAATTTTTATTTTTGCCCCTTTTAATTCTTTTAATGTTTAAAACAAAATCTAATATTTTAATTTCTTAATGTTTTATGTTCCTGCTTACATTGTATATGTTTTGTGTATATTTGTATATATGTTTACTACATGTTTTTCATATTATCTATGTTTTTATTGTGAGCCGCCCCGAGTCCTTTGGGAGAAGGGCGGCATAGAAATTAAATAAAATAAATAAATAAATAAAATAAAATAAATGTTCAGAAAAGAATTAAAGCTACGTTATTCCTATGCAGAAAGGCCATTTTGATTAAAGTGTTCATATCAATCTAACTTTGCAAGGATATAACAAATTCAAAGTATTCTTTGTTTTCCTATTAAAACTGTTCTGCAAAAATATTTAAATCTTATGAGTTTTTCACCTCCATTATCCATTTTGAACTATATAAGTTTTAATAACTCCATCCTGTTTTTATAGGACTATCCTTAATAAGGTCATAATATTCAGTACATTTGGTGGACTGTCAAAAGCTGATTTCAACTGTACATTTGGTAGACTATGAAATGCTGATTTCAACTCCCTTTATTAGACTGATGTGCAATACATGCTTATTTTTTTTTTAAAAAATCCAGTTTCATTCCATTATTCCACATAGTGTTGCTTAGAAATTTGTGAACCATTTTAATTTTCATTATTTCTGCATAACTATCACCTAAATGATGGCACTAATGTTACCTAATTGAGTAATGAAACCTCAGCAATCGTACTCATAAAACACCAAAAACCCCATTAAAAATTGCTTTGTTTTCAATACATAAATCACAAGGAAAAAGCATCTAATTAATCAAATGCCTTATCTGTAATTTTTGTATGAGTTATAATGATAAAGGTATTGGTATATGGTGGGGAATGGAATCTCCATTCCAAGAGCTGAAGAAGCTTCTTGAATGAGAAGTGAAATGTCTTCAAAGAAAAACCAGAAAGTCCAGTTGCCTCTTGAAAAAGCACCT
>JANHFM010000984.1:59898-71558 GCA_032468115.1 Grayia smithii
ACCTATTATTTTATTCTAATGACTTGATAGCCTAAGATGCTTACATTACAACAGTGTGTTTTCAGTGCTATGAGAGGTTCATTTACAAGCCAATATAAATTAATGAAATAGCAATAGTACTTAGACTTAAATACCGCTTCATAGTGCTTTACAGCCCTCTCTAAGCAGTTTACAGAGTCAGCATATTGCCCCCAACAATCTGGGCCCTCATTTTACTTACCTCAAAAGGATGGAAGGCTGAGTCAACCTTGAGCCTGGTGGGATTCGATTTGTGAACTGCAGCAAGCAGTCAGCTGAAGTAGCCTGCAGTACTGCACTCTAACCACTGTGCCACCTCGGCTCTATCATAGCAACACCCTGGTTTTATAATATAATGAGATCTAGAACTGTTAACGGTGTAAAACTTCAAAGCTATAGTTATACAGTACTAGCTGCCACATAAATGGCATAAATGCCTTAATGGTTCAGCTACCCATTTGGTGATATTGCCAGAGTACAGGCACTACCACTAAAGTCCCTGCTGTTTATCCTATTTTAGTTTTTATCTCAGCCACTCTCTAATGCAGGGGTCTCCATCCTTGGCCACTTTAAGCCTGGTGGACTTCAATTCCCAACAAAGCTGGCTGGGGAATTCTGGAACTTGAAGTCCACCAGATTTAAAGTGGCCAAGGTTGGAGACCCCTGCTCTAATGAGCTGCACCTTTTGTTTTTGACTTTCACTTTACAAAAAAGAAAAAAAAGAAAAATGAAAAATGTGACCTTAGCATATCTATATCTCCAGATGGCCTTTAGGAGAGGGAATATGAGGCCAGATCATTTTTATAAATTGGAGTACTATAGTTCTAACGTCTATGCAGATTTTCAGTCATCCGGGTCATGGTTATCCCAAGTGGTTGGGTTTTTTTTCTTCAAAAGGCGGCTTGACTTTCTTTGTTTTTACTTGAAGAGTTTCACTTCTCAGCCAAGAAACTTCTTAAGTTCTGACTGAATGGTAAAGAATGGAAGGATGTATATTCCTTGCAGTCATCTGGTTATTAGCATTCTCTCTGAGAATCATTGAGAACACCTGGAGGTTTATCTGTGCCCTCAGGGTCACCTGAATAGTGCAAATGGATATGGAACCTTCTTGGAACTATTCTGTTCTGTTCTGTTCTGTTCTGTTTTGTTCTGATCTGATCCGATACTATTTGATTCTATCTAGCTAATACAGTTCTAATGAGTAGTTCTACCTTTTTTGGATTGGGGTGGGGAGAGCACCACTATTTACAAGGATGTTGAATTATGCCAAAATACATATTTATTTATTTTAGATTTTTAACTGCCTGTATTATTTTTATAAATAACTCAAGGCAGGGAACATATGTAATATTCCTTCCCCCCCCTATTTTCCCGATTGGGGAAGGTTCATACATCTTAGTTGCCATGTTGAGAAATACTGCTCTACTCATTTGAAACTCCTCGTACAATTGTATTATCTATTGTTTATATGGAAGGCTCTGACTTACATGTTGACATGCGATTATAGTTCTTTTATTCTTCTTCTTGAACATAAGAGCTGGGTGGCCTGAACTGCTACTTTAAACGAGACATAATTAAATGGATTATGCAAAAATGTAATAACTGTTAGCAATTCAAGTGTTCGGTTTTCTACATAGTGCTCACTGCTGTTAGCATTGTGCATATACTCTTCTGAAAATTATACCATTTTAAGTTGTTTTAAATGCACAGTTTGTGGCCTATCGGTGTGCATTCTTTACAAACATTTTCCTGATAAAAGCCTGCCATTACCTCTAATTCCAATAAAACCTATTCCATTTAACATAATATCTGCTTAGGTTGTTTACTTATACAAAATAACTATAATGATTAACACAGCTCTAAAACGTGCTTTTCTTGACTAAGCAAGGGACAATAATTCCATAAACAAATTAGAAGTTGGTTTAATGGAGGAAAAACATTGAATGCATTTTTTTAATATGTTGTGTGCATGCGTGTGTATAATTAAATCACAGTTCTAATATAGCTGAAACAGTTGCATTTCAGGAATATATAACACTTATTTGCACATTAATTGGCAGCATACTTTACAATAGTATTTGGGAAAGCAATAGCAAAATGGCTTCCTTTGCTATGCAAGTCTTTTTATAATTTGCATTTACTTTTTGAAATATCCTTGAACATGTAGGATAAATATCCATTATTATCAGGTTTACTTATAGATGATGTTACGGAGAACACCAAAGTGCATTTGCAAAATGAATAATGACCAATGTTACCAATTACCTAACCTGGTTTGTATGTTCTGCATTTAAATCTTTTAGCCCACTGCCATTATAATGTAGCTGCAGAGAAGAGGGAAAAAGCAGAAGCAAGGCTATTTTATCATTTCTGCCAGCTGCCTTGGGCGCTTTCCTAAATCTGACTTTGCCAGCAGCCATTCCATGAGGAAACCCTGAAGTATTTTTACCTCAGCTAAGCAGCAAAAGAATCATAACATTAAGGACTGGAATTTCTTGTTCTTTTCATCTTCCTCCATCATTCTCTCCTTTGTGGACCACATATTTTAGACTTCTAAGTCTAGTGCAGAGACCATCTTTTCAAAATGTGTTCACAGTGCTGGTGTGTGGTAGAAATGCTTTCAATTAATACATTAAAATTGCTTATTTCAAGGGTGCTGTCTTATGCCTCATTACAAAATCATTTATTTTCTCCAAGGCTAAACAGGAACAAATCTGAATCATCTTCTACTGGAATTGAGGGAGGCTGCAGCTTTCAAGGTGTATAGATGTATTAGTCAAGGTTAGGAAATCAACTTGGAACAGATCTAGGATTAACCATTCAAAGTTATGAAAGAACATTCTCTCCCCCCCCCCCCCGCAAAAGGTACTTATGACCAGCTTTCAAAATAGTGGCTGCTGCAGTGTCCACACCATTGTTCATCTACATTCAAGTAGAGAGATTCTGAAGTGACACCCCCTGCCCCCAACTTCCCTATGCATCCCACTGTGGTGATCCAGTGGTTAGACTGCAGTACTGCAGGCTACCTCTGCTGACTGCCGTCTGCCTGCACTCTGGCAATTCAAATGTCACCAGGCTCAAGGTTGACTCAACCTTCCATCCTTCCGAGGTTGGTAAAATGAAGATCCAGATTGATGGTGGCAATATGCTGATTCTGTAAAACCACTTAGAGAGGGCTGTAAAAGCACTGTGAAGCAGTATATAAGTCTATTTCCCAGGTCCTTGACTTGCTACCAAGCTGGCCGCAGCAAGGCAAGAGAGCCTAAAGTTGGGCAGCAGAAACAACCAGCACATGGAAGGCTGAGGACTACTTTCCATCCAGCCACCCAAAAGGACTTCCAAGGATGGCCTCCTCCTCACCCAACTCCAGAGCCCAGAAGCACCCAATTTGCCTGTTTATTTTTGCAGAGAAACCCATGTGATGCAATACAAGGCTCAACTTTCTTGAAGCTGCTGGCCTCTCCTAGGAAGTAGTACTTCTCATCAGATTCTGTAGGGAATTCTGTTTTTTAAGTAAGCTCCAGAAACTCCACAAATAGATGGTAATTCCTCCTGGGAGTTGGCTGACTCTGGGGAACCCTGAGGAACAGGAAGCAGAGCACCCAGGGCCTCAGCAGGGGAAGGGTGGGCCTGGGCCTACGCTAACCCTCCATGGATCTCTCCCATCTCTGAAGCACTCCGTACTTCACTTAATGACTTGCACATTCGTTTAACAATTGGATCAGGGAGTTTAGAAGATGGGGAAATATTAAATGAGATGTTCCACTTAATGGTCATCACAACACGCAACCATAATGAACAAGCTCCATTATAGTCATAAGTCAAAGACTATCTGCATATCCTTTTTGGAAAGCATCTAAAAAACCAAACAAAAAACGAATGTAAACATTTCCCACTAATTTTAACATTATAGGCAAACCATATCAGGTGCAGCAACAAAGGAAGTGGTAACATTGTACACACATTGCAACAAGCAATGCCTTGCCTAATCACTGTTTGTGGGTGCTATAAAAGAAATTGTATTATGCAAGGGACTATTACAGCTTGCTATTTTATTGCAGGAATTCCCTAGAACTGTTATTTGACTGCCATACTAATGTTATCTAGATTTGTTGTTTTAGTTGCAAAATTGATTTCCTACGGAGAGCTTGTTTAATTTAATGGATAAAAACGTAAGCTGCTGGATAAAAGGCTAGGCTATTGGAGGCCAGAAATTCCCCAAATTCAATTTTTGCCTAAGGCCTGAGTTGCTGATTATATGTAAAGGTTCTGAATTTGGAGATTTCCATGCAATTTTGCTGGAGATGATGTAAATGATGGCTGTAGCACAAAGATAAAGAATGTATAATTTTCCCCTCCTTTTGCCATCCTCAATTCAGGTGTGTGGGGGGGTGTATACACATACACAAGAAACATATAGTGTATGTTTGTGTATGTGTGTATCCAATCTTTCATGACTGTAAGCCACCCAGTTACCTTGTGGTAAGATGGGTGGCCAATAAATTTTATAAATAAATAAGAAAAGAAATTAAAGTTTCAGCAATATAACAACTTTATCTTTGGTTTCAGCAAAATGAAACTAGCTCATGTGAGAATTCTAATATTCTTTTGAAGAAATTGCCTTTTTAAAAAGTTCTTTTTGCTCAGTTCCCAACAAACATTTATCAAATCATAAAGAAATACTTCCCAGCATCAACCTTAAAGGTATTTAAGCTTTTGTCATTCATTCATTCAAATAATAACTGTATTATATAAAGACCTGTAATTGAAAACATATAATTAAGCATGTCATTGAATATATGACTCATAATTATATCTTTATCTCTGCCTGAAGTGAAATGTCAGAAGATTGGGATTTTAATGTTTCATTAATTAGCCTAAAATGCATTTGCTGAATTTTATTTTGCAAAAAGTAGAGCATAGCTAAAGTATGTAAATTATTTACAAAATGGCATTTGACCTTTGATCTGCTTCCAAGTACCTGACTACTATGTCTGAGCTGCAAAATCTAATAATTCTTTGCTGCCATCAAGTGGTAATCTGGGTTTTGGTAGCCTAGTTATGATAGGACTATTTAAATGTTGGGCTCAAGCTATTCCAAGATTCATGTCTATTTGGGGGCTGCCTGGCATGGACTAGTTAAGTATCGTTCTTAATTACATATTCAGGATGTATTCTGCAGTTGCATACCAGCAAGATAGTATTGTGAATGTTTATTTTCCCATGTGAACTTCCCCTGAAGGAAACGGTGTGCAATCTTGGGTTTCTCCTAGACCCATGGCTCCTGTTGGAATAGTGGGGGAAGCCATGGTGGGAAGTCCCTTTGATGTTTCAAGAGATTCCGCTAATTCTATCTTTCTCTGGACTAGGAGATACTAAAGAGATCATGGTCATTTCTAAATTTATTTTCATCAATAATCAGTTAAGTATTATCAAGACATTTTATCCTGGAGAAACCAGAATAATCTGCCCCAAACTGGCCCTTAAATCCGCCAATAACACAGCTATCACCATTCTAGTTGAGCCTTGAGCTGCTGACTATATTCTTCTACTCCTTTTCCCAACATGATGGAATTCTCAGGGGAGCTGGATCTTCACCTGATATCCAAATATGATAATTTGAGCTTCATCATCTGTACTTTAACTCTGGATAGATTTGTTTGATGATCCATTTGTTTTCTTGGTCATCCATGGTATTATTAGGATAGTTCAAAAATATTGATACATTCTTGGTCCTGCTGCTTTAAAGTCCAACTATCCTTCCTTCCAATAAGTACCACAAGGAGCACCAGTGCCTACAGGAATCTGATCTTTGTACCATAGGTACATCGCAATATCTGAGTGTTTTTTCCAAGGCCTGCATTGCGACTCTAAAAAAATAACCAAGTGTTATTTTATAGCATATTTCTTGACTGCTGGTTCCTTGGTAGTAAATTGTAAAAGGCAAAGCTATTTAGCACTTAATTGTCAGTTCTAAAGGTGGTTGCTGCACTTGTTATCATTAATCATGTTCAGTTTATATTTTAAACTGAATACTATTTTTACTGCACTTCTCGACTTTTATTATGACAGCTTGAGGATAATTTGCATTTTCAGCTATCAGACTAGTGTCATCACTATGGCAGAGGCTATCAACATTTTTTCCTCCAATTTTAATTTCCAGTTTCCCTCAATATATATTCAGCGCAAAAACTGAACAAATAGAAAATATAGTTTGTCTTACTCATTGGCCAAACTGGAGCCAGTCTGTTTCACCATAGTAAACTATGACTTTCTGACATGTGTACAAGTGTCAAATGAAAACAAGAAAATATTCTGAAGTTTCCACTTTCCAAAGGAGATTCCACAGTTTGACTTGGTCAACATAACTGAAGATATAATCAGTAAATCTTTTTTTCTTTTTCTTTCTCTTTTCGTTTTTCTTTTTGCTTCCTCAGTTGTCTGGGCATGCTTCAGCAATAATCTCTTTGTACTTCTGAGTTTTCTAAAATCACTTTTCTAAAATCACTTTGAACTTTCTTTTTCCATATAGGGCCCTAATCAATTGGATAACCCTAAACATTATGTTGCTATGTTAAGAAAATATGTGATAGTTTGAACAATCTGCTAAAACTCTTTGTCTCTTTCTGAATTGGTATGTAGGCTAAGCTCTTCCAGCCAGTTAGCCACTATTGTTCTCCAGATTTACCGACAGTTTGGTTAGCTTTACTGATTCTTCTTCTATTGCTTGCCATATTTCTATGGATATTCCATCATTAATTCATAATGATCAGAATGCTGATCTAACATCATTTTCTTAACACTAAAGGTTCTTATAAATAGGGACTATCTTCTGAAGTATCTTAGATTTTCTAGGGAGTTAAGATACTGATATTTCTACTGGACAGAATTTTAACACTCTTACTATTTTTCTTTCAACTGCTTTGAGTCAGTCACAATCTGTCTACTGATATTCGTTTAGCACAATTTAAGATTGGAACCTACTTCTTAGACTGGAAATCTTATGGAATATTTTTCTAGGTCTGCTTCCATTTTTAATGTCTTTACAGATATTAAAATCAATTCAGTTTTATGTGGCATCTGCCTGGTAATACCCATGTATATAGCCATTGTTTTGGTTGTTTGAAAATTGTGGTGGCAGTGAAGTAATAATTGAATCGACCAGGAACTGGTAAGCTGTTGTATTTCATTAGTTGGTTAACTGAAGATCTCTTCTATAGTAGCTGCACTGCTTACCAATAGATTCTGGACCCATTCAAGATCCTGGTGGCCAACGTTACCTTCAGGTTATCTTCTGCGAGTAAAATTTGCATACATTACATAGTATAGCAAAAAGTGTCCTAGGTGCCCATAAGATTAGAGTGTATGACTGGGACCCAGAGAATATTAATACCAGGTCCCTCTCTGAAACATAATTTTCTTACAGTCTGTGTAGTCCCATCCTTCTATCCTTCACAAATATGGCAGACAATCCTTTTGCAGAGGGCATTTAGACAATAAGATCTTACTTGAGGTAATGGTGTTTAATAGTTTACTGTTAATTGTTCTATTGCAGAATTATGAATGTACTTTATATATTGTAAGTCCTTTACTCATGAGTAAATGAATATTATGAGTTACTCATTATATATGTAAATAAATAATTTTTAAATCTTCTACTTGCAACACACAAGTCAACTAGCAGAAGAAAAAGTTTATTCTAAGCATACATCTTCATTTTTATTACTGTCGGATGATAGGCACTTCTGAATTCTGGCTGTGAATATGAACAAGACACCAGTGGTCCATTTGGATAAATCTGACAGATAGGAACAAACTAAGCTTCAGGGGTCTTGTTCCAATTTTAAACTATTCTGAAGTTTGAAGATATGACCTATAGCTTATCTAAAAGCTCTGTCATGAATAAAAGTTTTGAAATTCTATATATGTAGGTGATGCCTGCCCGGTTAATATGCAAATCGCAGAGCAAAAGTGACAGACTCAAACTGCTTTTCAAAAGTCAATCTTGTCTTCAAAGCAAATTTGTTTCATCCACCCGTATGGGAGAGGGCCATGCACCGTTTACTCCAGCAATGAACGTTTAAGTCGGGTTCTGCTTCCAAATGAAACCTTGACTAGCTTTATGCGCCAGTAACGTTCGCTACTTTCTCTTCCCGGAGTTCGTGCTAGTAGTTGGAAGTAATACGATCAGCTCAGCTGTAGCTTTCAATGCCACTGCCGGTTCTCTAGCTTCCAAGGCTTGGAGGGAAAAGGAAAGGTGAGGCGAAGCAAGGCGAGAGGATCAGCCTCTGCAGGAAACGGCCGCTGCCGTCGCATCACCAGTTTTACACGCAAGAGCCGAGCTGCATTTTCCTCGCGGAACACGGGAAGGAAGACGCGCGCTTGCTAGTTCCCGCCGCCATGGCCCAGTTCTTCTCGCTGGCCGATTGCGAAGTGATCGGCTTCGATCTGGATCACACGCTGTGTCGCTACAACCTGGTGGAGAGCGCCCGGGTAAGTGGCGCAGTTGGAAGGCAAGGCAGGCAGGCCGGCCGGATTTAACTCCGGCTGGGCTCTTTCGAATGGCCGCCACGGTCGAGCAGACCCCGCGCGATGCCATGGAGAAACAACCCCGGGGAAAGCCCATATGACGATCGCTAGGTTGACAGAGCAAGACTCGGACTGGCTGCGTGGCTACTCCGGGTTAGGAGGAGGAGGAGGAGGAGGAGGAGGATCTAGGTTCTAGCGGAGCGTGGCCCAGCCCAAGGTTTGCACTGAGAGCGGCGCTCTGACGTCTTTTTGTGCTCCTGCAGTAAAGCCCGCTGCGGAGGACGGGGACCGACTAGCGTTATTTCGGGAAGAGGAAAGGAGTGCTAAGAGTTTTGCCCGGCTTGAAAACTGCCTTTCCAGGAGACTAATAATTTGGACACCTCCAGCCCGGCCGTATTGTGGCCAAAACGCTTATAATGCCCGGAATTAAGATGTACCGTATAAAAAAAAAAAAAGCAACGAGCTTTAACTTCGGAATGCCTAAGATTGTACTATTTATATTACAAGCTTCTATGTACTTTCACCAGGGGTGAAATCCAGCAGGTTCTGACAGGTTCTGGAGAACCGGTAGCAGAAATTTGGAGTCGTTCGGAGAAGCGGCAAATGCCACCTCCGGCTGGCCTCAGAGTGGGGTGGGAATGGAGATTTTGCAGTATCCTTCCCCTGCCACGCCCACCAAGCCACCTACCCACAGAACCGGTAGTAAAAAAATGTGGATTTCATCACTGACATTCACCAAATAGTAACTCCTGTCAAACCCGGTGGGATTTTGTTGTTGTTGTTGCGAATAGATAAGCCTAGGCTTTTTAATAGTAGTCTTTCAAAATGTATGTTCTCTAGGGAAGTTGCCTTATAATTTCTGGCCTTTACTCCCAAAACGGCATTGGCTGACACCCCATCTACCAATCTACCAATGTTTCCAAACTGGTTTCTGGGTGTTTACTATTGTCCCTTGATTTCAAATTGTATATTCTGTTTTTTTTTTGAACTTTTTATTTATATTAGGCTAATAGATTTTGATTTTTTAAAAAATGCAGGATATTAAATGCAATTAGATAAAAAACACACTGCAACTGTGGCAATGTTTTATATATATAATTCTTTGGAAAAGAATTTTTAATTCAGTAAAATGGAAAACTTGTCTGTTTGCCAGTCTCTTCCTCCCTCTTTTTTTAAATCAGTGCATAAATATCCAGACAAGCTGAACTACATCTTTCTTCATGCAATGCACAAGTGTCTCTCATCAATAGAAGTTCAACCCCACTTCTATTCTTAGAAAAGGCTAAAAAATGGGTAGCTTTTTCTGCAGATTGCAGGAGCGGCAAGGGTTCCAGAGATCTAATGAAAGAGGACCATCACCCACCCACGTGAAGTTCAAGCATGCCTATATCAAGAAACTCACCACACCAAAATCTAATAAATAACTAGAATAAAATCTGCCCTTCAACTAATATACTAATTTTTTTTTCTAGCCATTCAGTTTTCATGACTTCCTAAGAGAGAAACTCTGGAAAAGATAATGCTGAGAGTTCCCTTTTCAGAGACCTGTTAGAACTTGAAGGAGTTAATCTAACTCCTTCAGTTCTTTTAGGTGATGGCATAATTCTTAAATCAGTCATTGGATTTTATGCATTCTTACACAAGAGTAAGTCCTAGGTTGGGCTTGGTTTTACATAAAGTACACATTCCTGGGTTTGTCTATTAAAAGTACTGAAACAAATAACCGTACATGGAAATTATGTTCATGGTTATTTAATAAGCTGTGGCTCATGTATTTTAACCAGTTTGCTATGTATATATAATACTCCAGTTTAAACTGTGAACTGATTTCAGCTGCCATTAAGATTAGAACACCCTGAGGGTAGAATCCTGACATTTCTGAGTATGTTGCTAAGAATCAGATCATTAAAAGCTCATCTACATTGCTGATGTTTTTACATATGGAACATTATTTCTGTTGCTCATAAAATCCTGAATGTGAAGCAATAGTGTCTCAATATAATTTTGCACAGCATTAAACTTTGTTCTTAATTTGTAGCTTATATATGACAGCTTCGCTCAGTACATGGTGAAAGAAAAAGGATATGATAAGGAACTTCTGACTGTGATGCCTGAAAACTGGGATTTCTGGTCAGTGATTTTTCTTAATTACCTTCAATTTCCTTTGTAGTTGCTTCTGGAAGAAGAGACTGCCTGTATTTAAAACTTATTAACTGAGCAGTCCCTCAGAAGCAAGTATACCCAATTAAGTTTGATATCATTTATTCCAAGCAAGAACATATAGGATTGCAGCTGTAGGATGCTGATATTGGGGGATCTATTCTGCTTCCTTATTTTCTCCAGCCAATATTTATTTAACCTGACTTCCTGGGTGTAAAAGTGTTTCCTTGATATTGCTATACTAAAAATTCAGCATGTACAATGGATTTCTAATGAGCATGGATTCTCATCGCATCCTTTGAGTAGCTGGGATTTTCTTTCCCTTCATTCTCTACCTGCCTTACAATAAATAAGTAAGCCTTTCTCTGCAGCCTTTAAATGAGGCTGAATGAGAGCACCCTTCCTTTCCATTGCCTTGTTATAGGAATAGAGTGAATGGGAGGGTGTTCCAGTCGAGCATCCTTTTTTTGTTTTCTTTCTGATGCTTTATTTTTAATCTTACTCTCCATCTAGTTGGATGTAGTGGTTAAAGTGTTGCACAAGCAACCAGGAGACCATGTGCTTTTAGTCCTCCCTTACCCTCAAAGCCAGGTCAGCCACCCTCTCAGCCCAATCCAATTTTTTGTGGAGAAAATTGGAGTGGAAGCATTATATACACCAGCTCAAGTTGTACAAAATTCAGGTGGATTGCTGCTGCTGCTGCTGCTGCTGATAATGACAGTAGTGGTACACAGTAGACTTTCTTGGAAGGGATACATCAGTTTGAGCAGAGGTCTGATTTGATGGCCTGCAAAAGGCTTTTGTCAACAAGTCAAAGGCCATAGGTTTTCTTTGGCTTGTCCATGTATTTTCCAAAATATCCAGTTTCTTGATTGTATTGATTAGAATAGAATAGAATAGAATAGAATAGAATAGAATAGAATAGAATAGAATAGAATAGAATAGAATAGAAT
>JANHFM010000984.1:85319-102641 GCA_032468115.1 Grayia smithii
GTACATAAAAAGACAAGATACATTCATCAAGAATCATAAGGTACAACACTTAATGATAGTCATAAGGTACAAATAAGCAATCGAATCATACTAGGAAACAATATAAATCGTAAGGCTACAGCAACAAGTTACAGTCATACAGTCATAATTGGGAGAAGATGGGTGATAGGAATGTATCTTAAAATGTATCTTTAAAAGAATAAGAGTAGTTTACCTTTTACAAAACCAATACCTTTTGTCTCACAAAACAACACTTATGAAATAGCAAGTATCTTTATTGACACTTATCACCAACATTCTTAACAAATTCACTTTAAGAAGCAAATATCACTTACCAGGATTTTTTACGTTGAAAGGCAGAAAAGGTGGTCCTTTGATTGGCGCACTTGGTTGTCTCTGATGTCGTTCAGGATAAAAGTGTTCATCACCCCAGACTATGTTCATGGAAAGCAGCATCAACAGAAAGGATAGGTGTAACTTCATATTCCTAAATCCACTCTTCATCAAAAGAAGTAAAAAAAAATACTATTTGTCTACATATTTGGAGAATTGAGCTTTGGATTCTTTCTATCCCTACAAAGTTGAAGTAAATACATAAACATTCTGCCTCAATGCAACTCATTGGAGTAAAGGCTTTAAATATATTTTTTTTAATGTAGGAATACTAAGCATCAGAAATCTAGTTATATTTTATTGCATGTTCAACATGAACTGCATAATAACCTGATGTTATGGAAATAGATTCAGAAAGAAAAAGAGGAGAAAATTACAAAGCTGCCATTCCTGACTCCAAATAATCTCCCTGAAGTTTCCAAAAGCAGACTCTGGCTCCCCCGTTTCCCCCTGAAAACAAGCCCAGTTAGCAACTTAGGCAGAGGTAAGCCTTCTGTATTAACTGTAATTAGAATACTCTCAAGTGCCATTAGTGTGCTCATGAAAAGTTTGTGTCCCACTTAGAGGTCTTAGAAGCCAAGCCAGATAGAATTGTAGCATACCAGCATGTTGCAGAATTACAAATGTGTAGTGGAGCAGTCTTGGCTCATGAGTCCTTCTACTACAGGTGTGCAGAGCAGAAGTTGTTATTTCAAGGAACATCCTGAGTCATTTATACTGTTTGTGCCTTCGGTTATGAAGTTGCACTGCGTGGTAGCTCCACCTTCAAACCAAGAAAATGCTAATTATGGTGGAAAGTTTTCTTGGCCAAACATGTTGTGTCAGGTTGGGTTTCTATTATTATTATTTGGGATGCCAATCTCCATTCATGAATTTACTTCAATTGTACTAAAACTGGGAAGAGATTGGTAGCTTATCGTTGGCAAGTACCTGTGCCTTAAAAAGACGTAGGTTATGTTTTGATTGAAATTTCTCCTTCCTCTGCAGCAAAAGAAGAAAAGAGTGGGAAAACCATGCCAGGACTAGATTATTATTTTGAGGGAGAGGGATTGGCAGATAATCCCAGCAAATAAAGTATGATAAGGGTTCCACCAATCTTTAAAGATTAGTATGTTTTCCTTAATGTAGTTTGTCTAAACCTAACTCATCCAGTTTCATGTTTGCTTTCCCCAAATTTTTAAGAAAAAGGTTTCTTCCGTTTCTCCATTCTCCTGTTAGTAATTCATTCAAAAAAGGATATTTTTTGCATTAAAAAGGGAGCGTTGCAAAACATTAGCATTGAATTGTGGGAATACAAGGACTCGTTTATCCTATTGAAATACGCAGTTTCTTGCTTTTCTGTTAGAGGATTTTTTTTTTTTGCTCCGTAAATATTTTTAGATAGGAAGGGACACATTCCATCAGAATAAGTTCTCCAAGCCCCAAATTTCCAGTGATTGAAACAGAAGAAAAACTTAATCAGAAGGGCGCAGCTCTTAGACTGTATAAAGCATTTTATTATTTATTTATCAAATAAAGTATTTGGAAGAGGTACAGTCCTTCAGAAGAAACTCTGCTGGCACAAGTGAATCACTCCTTATTGATGCATTTAACTAGCAGTACTCTTTAAAAGGCTTACACAGCCTCTTTCAAACTGTCCCTGGCTATCAATGCAGGCGTGTGCATGCACAGATAATACTGACTCTGAGATTGTCAGTAAAACATTGTGCATGCTTATAGAAATGCAGCCAGCGAAGGGGAGCCTTTAAAATAGCCATGCAGCAGGAAGGACAGTGAGGAGAAGAGCATCATACTGATGTGTCACAAGCTCTGTACTGACTTGACAAAACATCCATGCATTTTGTAGATGTATTGGGATATCACATTTCCATATGAAAGAAGCAGATTCTTTAATGCTTTGAGAAAGAAGGGTATGGCTTTGGTAATAGGTTTTATAGAGTCCCTTTTTCATATGCTGCCCTAGTAACTATATCCTACACTCAAGTAACTGTGTCCTACCCTAATGCATATGATGATGTATCCATGCTTGATAAAGCAGCCTCCTTCATTTCCATGGAGAAAGCAGGCTCATGTTCCTTTGAACGTTTGGATTTCCGTATAGAATATCAATAGAAATTCTATAAGTACTTTTAAGGCTGTGCTCCAGATTTGAATGTAGAGTAATGGTGGTATAATTTGAAAGCCCTTGTTTTCAGAGCATAGAAAAGTATATTCATCTCTGTGAAAGAGGCTTCGTGTATATTGATGATTCAACTATGAGTCATTTTATAGTAAGCATTTATTTTTTCCTCAGTGTGATTACATTATATATTAACTGTATTTATTTCTTTAATACATTTATAGGCTGCCTATCCTATTTCTATGACTTCGGACGGCACACAATGAAAAAACAGTAAAAAAAAACCTCCACAAATATTAAAAACAATAAAAATAGCAACCGAGAAAACTCATAAACACTCAAATAGACATGACAAGGGATCACCCATGCTATCAGGACCCCAGGTTCAATGGCAAAACTACCGTAGGTTTTTAGAGCCCTGCAAAAGGCCAGCAGGGTCAGGCAGGTCTAATTTCTGAGGAGATAATGTGCCAAAAGATGGTACTATAGCAGAAAAGGTCTGTTCAACCATCTTGATCTGTGATTTATTGCTTATGATACACTGGGACCATCATGCCATAAGTGCAGAAGCCACACTTGGCCTCTGTATCCACAGCAGCTGAAGGAGCTGTCTGTCAATGCTTCATGTGTTCCTGCTTTTTATTTTCAAAACTTTCTGACAGATTTCTCACAGCAAACAAAACAGAAAAAAGTTTAATAGCTTCTGTGTACATGCATTCAGTCAAGACAAAAGTACACAGACCCATGTTGACTTCATTTCTTCCCCTCCTATCCTGAATTGAGTCTTGTACCTGACACAAATGTAGTTCTTTTGTAAGTTTGTACGTGAATTATGGGACTATTTGTATTACTGCTTGCGATTGGTAATAACTCTTCGTTTTAGAAAATACACTCCCTCTCCCCTTTTTCTTCTCTGAATACTTGATCAAACATACAGATTTATTTTTAAAAAAATCCTAATCTGACAAATCTATATTTAGGAAGCAGGGCAAGATTCTATTCTTAAATCATCTTTTATTTCTTAATTATATCAAGCTTAGCCCTTTCCCTGCCCTTATTAGTTTGGAAACCCTTAGTACAACCTGATGCTTTCTGGATATCTTGGATTAAAACTTCTCCAATTCCCAGTAATAGCTGCAGGAAACGGTAGGGATTGTTGTCTATTACGTATGGAATACAAGACATCGGGCTTAAGGAAAATTGAGATAAAGTGGATGTGATTTGGGTGCTCTCATCGTTTATCCCATCATTCTTAGGATCCATCGTGATATGCCACATGCTTGAGAGCTAAGGAGCACAAAACCTCAGGAATAGAATTTCACAATTCAGACCAGACTGATGTCCTTAGGGCCTCTGATTAAACATAGGAATTGCCAATTTGGATGACCTTAGAATCTGACTCATCCAGCACTCTTGTTTCGTAATGGCTTGTTAGTTAGGACATGAATGTGAGTGGACCTTTTGGTTATGTTTCTTGGCAGCTGTATTTAGAGAGGAAAGTGGCCATCCAATACTTCTTCCTTTACTCACAAGTGACAACCAAACTTCCATCAATGCAGCAGCATACTCTATTACCTATTTAAGTAATTTAGAAGTCATGTTTCATGGTTTTATTTAAATAATCAGCATTTATTGTCGTATTTTATAAAGTACATCATTTATATTAATAGCATTATCTATACATATTTCTCTTTATGTTCATTTGTGATAATTTAGATTTAAATAATTTATGGGCTGTTTTTCACAACAGTTTGTTTAATTTAGACATGACATGGTAGCTATGCAAAATACTATGTGACAGAAGAACATTTTAAAGATCCATTAATTGAACATCATAATGAACCAGGTTGAGTATACACACACACACACACACTCTATAGATGATACATTTCATTCATTAACCTATCCAGCACTGAAAAGATATTGGATGGTATTAAAAGCTTCCTAACAATGTTAACTTGCCAGTTGTGTGTGTGTGTGTGTGTGTGTGTGTGTGTGTGTGTGTGTGGTGTATTGACCATTCACAGTTACAGTAGTGATGAAAAAAGTTAACTTTATAACAAGTTCTCATACCTAACAAGCTTCACAGATCTGTAAAGCAAAGGAAAGCTAAAGTAAGATCATAAGCTCAGTTGTGGTTTCACTTAGTGACCAATTAGTTTAACGATCGGATTGCCAATCTCAATTGCAGTCATTAAACAAGGACTATCTATGCAAACGTCTGTGGGTGCTGATAATCAGTATCTTTTTGCTAGCCATAGCAATCCTGAAAATAAATTCAGGATAGAGTAACTTCAGTAGGATTTATAGCAATCCTGAATATAAATTTAGGATAGAGTAACTTCAGTGGGATTTCTGAGGGAAAAAAATTATACTACAATACTTATTAAAAGAGGTATAATTACTTACATCCTATGTTCAAGCTCTTACCAAACATCAACAAAGAAAGAGAGGCTTGTTAATTTTTGGCATTAAATACATAACTTGAGTGGTCATTTAGGGTGATTCCTTATCGTACAACCTTATTTAGTGTAAGGATATTTTTATTACATCCAGCCAACTTCTAATAGCATAGTTGTTTTTCTAGAATCTGTTTACCTACAGCCAGTTATGATGCTGAGGCTTTAGTTTAAATAACATATGCACTACATTTCTATATTTAAAAAGTAAATAATGTCCTTAGTTTCCTAAATATACACAGAACTGCTTAATTAAAATGCATATTTTTATCAGTTTATGTGAACAGAAGAGCTGGTGGGTTTAACCATGGGAGACAGATTCTTTTGGATGTTGGTTCTTCCTGTGATGTCATCATAAGCCAAAATTGGATGTGCCAAATTCGGCTTCTAGAATAGGAAAGATGACCTCATTAGGAGTTCTGCCTTATTGGACCCATTTCTGTTTTGCTATTTTCATTGCTACTCATTTGTTACTCCATTCTCATAGGAATCCACACGGTTGCTCAGGCTGAGAATATCAGGTAAACAGGAGAGAATATAGTAAAAAGATATCATAACAGATAGCTTTAATCCTAGCCTTGTCACCTAAGTCACCAAGACCAATAATATGTCTTCCATCACTTGCCTTATGGCCAGACTAGAATTAATCATAGAAATTTTATTCATTCACAATTAGATTACTTTCTAATATCCTTTCTTGTGATAGGCTTGATTGATAGTTATTCTGCTATGAGTAATTTTTGTTTCTATTAAGATATTTTTTTATCAGTATCATACTTGATTTTTCAGATTAAGGTCTGGTTGTGACTTGGTTCTACTTGGTCCCACTGATGCCAACTGAACTTTAGCTTAAGTCTTCACAACACTGATAGACCCTGGCAGTAATTTAAAATCTGCTTGTATGACTTTTCATTTCAAATATTTTGACCTCTGTATCTACACCCCTGGACCGCTAAACCCCTGGAAAATGACCAACATTTGTATCATTATGTTTTGCATATGGAGAAGTTAAATTGGGATGAAATGTCCACATATTTAGTTTATATACTGTACATACAACCTGTGTTGATACTCTCCGTAATCTTCCTCAGTCTTTCGGCAGAATGCTAAACAGTATTCAGTTATAGCCACCATATACAGGAGGAAGACAAGCCCACTTGCTTCTTCATGGGCAAATCTATGCAGCCATGTTGCCATATAGTATGGACACTTTACTGGTTCCCTGAACATATGCATCATACTGTGTCTCATTATCCTCCTGAAGTGCCTGAAGTGCCACACTTTGGAAGTGATGTTTTCCTTACTATCCCACCTTAAGATATGCAGGCAATTCAGGGCACATCGATGTGCATCAGAGAGGGGTCCTAAAAACATGCCCTGAGCAGGAGTTTTAAGACTCCAGTAGGTTTTAGAAAGTTTTCTGTAGGACTTCCCCCTTTTTACCCACCCTTCAGTCTTCTTTTGTCTACAGCAGCGGTTCTCAACCTGTGGGTCAGGACCCTTTGGGGGTTCGAATGACCCTTTTACAAGGGTCGCCTAAGACCATCACAAAACACATATTTCCGATGATCTTAGGAACTGAGACACTGCTCCTCTATCTGTCTCCAGGAGAGTCTAATAGGTCCTATTTCCAAGTAGGCGCCATAGACTCTGATTTTCGTTAGATGTGGGCCATTGCGCTAGTGCGAAAGGTTGAGGGAACACCTGCCTTTCAGGTGTTTACATTACAATTCATAATAGTAGCAAAATTACAGTTATCAAGCAACGAAAATAATTTTATGGTTTGGGGTCACCACAACATGAGGAACTGTATTAAAGGCATTAGGAAGGTTGAGAACCACTGTTGTAGTGTGAACCAATATATTGGACACCTGTATCTTCATGTTACCTCTTAGTTACCTATATTTGCATATTTACGCTCTGTCTTTGGGGACATCCACACACAGTCCCATTTCTGATCCTCCCTTCATCCTAATGACTCTTATTTAATATATAAAAACTAGTTTCACCAAAATAACATATTTGGCCATAAGTCTCTGACCGTATGTAAATCATAAGGCATTGCATTTACATTATAGTTTCACTGAAATCAAATGGAAGCAACCTTGTTGAACCAGTTTGTAAATCATAATAAACCGGAAAAACAAAAAAGAACATTACATTGCCAACTGCTTAGTAAAGCATAAAAAATGAAATGTATATTAATGGTGAAAAGAGTAAATTTAATATTAAAAGATGAATATTTTAGAGTCTTACTTTTGCAAACTTTCCATTTTTCTGGCAACAATAACAACTGAAATATCTAGATAGATTGGTCTGGAAAAGCATTATATGTATTGTCTGAACTATCCTACCTCAAATATGTTTTATACTTAGATAAGTGGCAATATTTCAATATATCACTTGAATATAACTGTGGGGCAGGGGCAGGGAATGCTTAGCCCTGCTAAGTTGAATGTATTACTCTGCTCACTCTGTGTTTTTCATAACCTGCCACTTTTTATACCAGTGGTATTATTCTGTAAGCATGATAGATTACAGAGAATATTTCTCCTGCCTAAAAATGGCAAACCTCTGAGTTTATTTTTTTCCCCTTAAACTGCAGTTCTCAGTATTGGATGGATCTGAATTTTTTAGCATAGTTTGTGACTGCTTAGTCTATTATCTTTTGAGGATATACTACTTCGCAACAAACCATATGTATGTATGTATGGTGCCTTTAAGATCAATAGTACATCTACCTCTGTTGAATTCTAACCTACTAGCTCTTTTTGTAAGATGAATATAATAGCAGCTTGAGAGGTTGTATGAAGAGGTCTGTCATTCTGACACACTATAATAAGTGGTATGCATTTTTATGTAGAACAATTAATTGTGCATATCAGTGATGAGTTTTTAAAAATAATGATAAAATGTGCATTACCGGTATATATTTTACAATTCAATATAAATAAGTTCAGATGAGTTTATTTGAATGATATATAATTCTTAACCTGAAAGTATCCTAGAATAGGAAAGAGGAGAAGGAGGAGGAGAAGGATGTGGTGGTGGTTAGTCCAACTTGCTGCTCAAGCAAGAGACCCTAAACCATCTCAGATAAACTGTCCAGTTTGTTCTTAAAAGTAATGAAGTTTGGAAGGCAAATTGTTCCAGTGATTAATTGTTGTCATTGTTTGGAAATTTTTCTTTAATTCTAGGTTGGTTCTCTTCTTGATAAGTTTCCATCCATTGAGTCTTCTCTTGTCTTCTCATGCTTTGGAAAAACAGGTAGATCCCCTATTTAGGAGGGGGAGGAGGAGGAGAAGAAGGAGGAGAAGGAGATGATCCCAGTTGTAATAAAAATATTATTCAAAAAAATTCAAGATGACGATATTGTCCCTAAAGCAGTTGGTCCTATTATTTGTCTTCACAATCAAATGGGACAGATAGTCTCTATGAGGAGGGAAAGGCATCCCCAAGTCCAGATGTCAATACTGGAAACAGCCAGACATGTCAATTGCTTACTGTCCTCACAAATCAACTGGGCAATAGTTTCTCTCTGAGGCAAGAGGAAGGTCCATAACCTCTTTCTATCCCATTGCAAGACATGAATATGTTACAAATTTTTTGTGTGTGAATGCACTATTATAATTATTATGTGAAAAAGTATAGGACTGCAGTAGTTTTAATAAACAGTCAGGAGTTCTTGAATTAAAGGATTTTTTTTCCCATGCAAAGTTATAATACCTTTCCCATGTATGGATTTCCAAATTTATTTCTAACATTGTTGAATCTTGCTGTCGTAGGACAATTCCTTTGGTACAATGTCCAATGATCATTTGATTAATAGGATTTTCAGAGCAAGAAGCTTATTTTGGTACTTAATTAGAATCTGGGAACTGGCAGTACTATCCATCCCTCTCTATAAAGGAACTTATTGAACCAGGCTGCTTATTTGAGATTTGACTGAAGTTCCCCTTCAATTTAACAGGAGATTATATTCAGAGCTTAATTTATCCTGATGCATTTTGTCAAAGCTAGCATTAGTGTATTTTGCTACTGGCACGGCAGCGCACCAGAGGCAGATCTGTTATGCATGCACTAGAGATATAAGATAATTAATCCATAGTGGTTGGAAGAAACAAGACATATCAATTGAGTTTTGGCACTGGGCTGTTTCCCAAATATCAGGGTCAGCAATAAATATCAGAAAGCTTGGAGTTGTAGAACAGCCTTGATTGCTAAATGGATTGCATTAAGAGCTTGGCAAGCTACATTCCTGCTAAGCCACAAAATGGGGTTATTGGAGCTATCTGCTTTGGAAGCCAGCAAAATATTTGCATATGAAAAAAATGTTGCTTGAGATAATACCTTTCCTGTAGTGCTTCATATGGATAGCAGGTCAGCTGCCCTACTCATCTTCTTATACATATTTTTTTTTAAACAAAAAACCTTTTTCTTAAATTACTTTTGTGTAATTTGGTGCCATAAATTTGATAACTGTAGTAGCTGGAAGATAATTATTCACTGTAACGTGCTTCCCAAACCTGCTTCACAAAGCAATATTATCAATAAAAACAAAATGAAAAGAAGTGCTTCTGTTTTAATTGTGATTTATATTACAGCAGATTTGGCTGGGACTCAAATTTCCAGCCCTGTATAACAATAAAAAGAAACCTGACAGAACTGAATATTTTTTAAAAAATATAATAGATAATGCAACCATTTATACTAAATATATTTTAAGAGCTGCAATCTTTAAATACAGATTGGAATACTGATTTTAATTTTCCCTGCTACCAGTCATGTTTTAGAGATTGATTTCATAGCTTATCCAACAGTGGATGGTAAAGAAGTGAAGGTGATAGAGTGTGCTTGAAAAGTAAAGAAGGAAGGAAAGCAGTATTAAACTTAGGCCTGATTGTAAAATTATATGGATATTTCTGTGACAACAAAGATCAGTACAGTTAAAACTATATAACTTATCACAGTCTGCAGGAGAATGGAAAGGTCTGTTCCTGTACTAATGTTTTTTGCACTTTCCCATTAAACATTTATTCAACAACTCATCTACATTGTCAGCTGATAGCAAAAGCTTTATCTAGAAGCGGTTTCATGTAATAATAGGGATGCTGTGGCCATTTGTCCTTGTGCTTTGCAGATGTAGCAGAACTTGTTGGATTCAACTTTCAAGGAATGTAGGAGAAGCATATTCTTAGTTGAAGATCTTTCTATTGGCTAACCAACATTCCTGTATATAAGTAAAAGTTCTCAGGGCAGTTACAAACTAAATTTTAGTTTAGTTACTAAAAGCATGATCTGAAGAGACACCAGAATATGATTGGCTAATTCCTGAAGATTCTGGCATCTAATTAAAATTATCAACATGATTTTTCAACATTCCTAGATCAACAGTGTACCTCATAATTGAAAACTGTGAATATTGCAGAATATTTTCGTCCATATGATACTACACAGTGGTTTGCTTCTTCTCATACTTGTTGCTGAATGAGGATATACTGTATGTGGGCTGAACATGCCATAAACTGAAGTGTTAAAAATGCTGAAGGAACACTTGTCACCTCTGAAATAAATTTTCCAATGCAATGTTAAATAGTTTGAATTAACCATGTAGGTTTTAAATTGTTTATTTTTCTATCAGTCCCAGGAACATATGTTTTATGAAATATTCATTACTGCACCTATTTGAAAGTATGTATTATTGTCAGTGGAAATAATATTTATCATCAATTTGTGTTGTAAAGATTGTACTCATTATTCACTGACATGTACTTATGAAGATATAATCCTTCTGAGCTTGACTAGATAATAATACAGTTGGCAGTGTCCCAATGTAAACAATGGGTGAGAAGAATGGAAGAGCATATGTATGGAAGCATGGAGTCTAAGAAATATTTAGAGCAAGCTGATACAGAGGGAATGTGCCAATATTACTACAATAGCGTGAACAAATTTTAAACTTTGCATTAAGTATCAGACATAGCATTGACATTCTGCCCTCACCACTACCACTGTACTTGTTAATGTATACAGTATTTATGAAAAGCTTATTAAAAATAGGATAATTTTTTGCAATTTACTTAAGCAGAATCTTATCTCCCTGTCTTGAAATATAATATACTCAGTGAAGAGAGAATCTGCAGTCATTTGAGGTGCGTTTGATGATGCCCATCTATACATCACCATTCCAGACTGTTCTGGTGCATAAATCTCCACCAGGTTTAGTTAAAGTTTTGTCCTAGTGCCTAGGAGCTGTCGGGATATGGATGGGAAAAATCAGATTGAAGTTGAACCCAAGCAAGTTACAGTTGCAGTGTTCTTTGTCAGCAATAAGTTATTTCTCAAAGATGTGGCATGTGAGTAGATCTGTGACTTTTGAATCATCCTGGCCATATGGCAACTGCTGAATGGTCAAGTAGAGATAATGATCAAAGGGGCTTCTGCTCTGTTTTAGCTGATATACCAGTCATGACTCTACCTGGAGGAAGAGGACTTTGCAACAGTTAACTAATGCTCTCAACACCTTGGTAAGGTTATCACAATGCACTCTGAATGGGACAATTGTTTGAAGTGACCCAAAACTCTAGTTGATACAAAATGCAGTAGTATCTCTATGTTAAGTGGCATTAGATGCATGAACATGTCATACCTGCACTATGGACCCTATGGTTGCCAATAGGTTTCCAGATGCAATAGAAATTGCTGATTTTCACCTATAAAGTCTTGGTATTAAGTCACCTCAGGACTATGTACTTCAACTAGTACCTGATTATCATGAAGTTGGGAATGGAAAGTTGAGGCTAGGATGATATATTTTTCAGTGATAGCCCCTGAAACTTTCCTAAAAGCTAACCCCAGTGTTATTGTGTAGAATACTTCCATAAGGTAAAGGTAAAGGTTCCCCTCACACATGTGTTAGTCATTCCTGACTCTAGGGGGCAGTGCTCATCTCCGTTTCAAAGCCGAAGAGCCAGCGCTGTCCGAAGACATCTCCGTAGTCATGTGCATGATTAAACACCAAAGGCGCACAGAATGCTGTTACCTTCCCACCAAAGGTGGTCCCTATTTTTCTACTTGCATTTTTTATGTGCTTTCAAACTGGTAGGTTAGCAGAAGCTGGGACAAGGAACGGGAGCTCATCCCAGTACGTGGCACTAGGGATTCGAACCTCTGAACTGCCGATCTTTCGATTGACAAGCTAGCGTCTTAGCCACTGAGCCACCACGTCCCTTGTAAGAAAAGTAGCTACCAGAAAAAAGCAACTAAGACTCATATGATACCTTGGTTTGTGTTGCAAAAAATAAAAATAAAAAACAAGACTCATGTGACATTAAACAATAGTAAATGTCTAACAACAAGGACTTTTGTGGATTGAAATCCTGATGGTTGTCTGATGTTCCCAAATGCTTACATCTTAATAACGCAATAAGTCTTTAAATGTGTCAGTGAGCCAGTAAAGAGCAGCTATTTTTTAATGCAAATACAATTTTCAAAGAGTAATAATTATAGAAAAGGAAGAGATGTTTTTGTACTGTACTTCTTAAATTATGAACGGCAATCTCTATTTTGTCTTCTGGGAAGATCACCTTTTCAGAAAAGCTATTTGTGTTCTCCATTATCTATTGCTGAGGTCAAGGAAACTCTTCTTTTAAAATAATTTAAAAAATAGCTGGGAGAGAGTAAGACGGACACAAATGTGGGCCATTTTGCATTATTTGGGCCTTGGGACAGGCCAGGAATCATTGTTTCTATTATTTGCCAGCTTAGGTTAGTACCAGTAGTTCATCTGACTTGGAATAAAACAGTTTTAAGGCCCTGGTGTGGAAACTTTCCAAAAGCTCTGAAAAAAGTTAAACACTTTTTAAAAGTGTTTAAGTTAAAAGACATTTGGCTAATAAAAAAAAAACCAATGGAAAGCTTGAGGTTTCTTGTGAAAAATTAAAGTCACAATTAATAGAAATGCGATCAATCAAAATTCCCTCCAAGTCTGATTAGTACCTCACACAACTTGTGGTGATGTGAATAGCAAAACTCTATAGTCTGAATGTCTGATAACACAAATTACACTTCAACCTCTTCCAGCTGCTGAGGATGGAGAGATTTGCTCTTTTCACAGGCAATCCAGGCTTAGATCAGACAGACACATGTAGTATTTCCACTGCGTGTGTCTTGAAATCAGTCCCACTTGCATTATGTCATCTTAGTCTTAGATTCACACTAGACAACAACAACTGGTTTACTCCCCACAAAGGGGTTTGGAAAGCCATCTTTTTGGAGCATTAGAAGCCTTGGGGAGAAATCCTTACCAGATGAGCAGGAATCATTTGGCTTGCTGAGCTGACCAGGGAAAATATGGAGTTAGTCAGGAAGAAAAAGCACATTACAATGACTTCATGTGTACATGAGAGCAAATGCAGCCCGGCCCACTTTTTACAAAGCCTTTAATCTATTTATATTACAAGACTGCCCAACTCAGGAAATCTGAACCTCAAAGTCTAAATGTTTAAAAGGAGGAACATGTGCTAAAGGAGAGGGGTAGCGTGGGGATTGGATTTCATGGCTTTTTTGTAACTATACTTTTCTCCAGAATTAAAACAGCTTTTACGCAGCTGAGTTTTGAACTGGGCCTTTTGATACCATAGTTACAGCCTTTGTAGGGAATTGTGTTTAATACAACCCTCTTCCATTTTGTTGTGTTTGAAAATGGTGACAATTAAATCTGGGTGAGCTGGGAGTATAAACAGACAACTAAATTAAAACCACATTTTGGCAAAAATGCTTCCATTCACTTTTGGAGGAAGGATCACATGGACATACTGGTACCTTTCAAGAACAGAGTCATAGATACTGAAAGACAAGTTGGGAGTGTCATACAGAAAGTCCTTGATTTACAACAATTTGTTTAGTGAACATTTGAAGTTACAATGGCATTAAAAAATTGACTTATGACTGTTATTCACACTTACGACCGTTGCAGCATGCTCATGTGATAAAAATTCAGACGCTTGGCAACTGACTCATATTCATGACAGTTGCAATGTCCTGGGATCATGTGATCACCTTTTACAGCCTTCTAAAAAGCAAAGTCAATGGGGGAAGCCAGATTCACTTAACAACAAGTTCAGTGATTGACTTAACAACTGTGGCAAGAAAGGTCGTAACCCACTCACCCACCCCTTAACAACTGTCTCACTTAGCAGCAGAAATTTTAGACTCAATTGTGGTTGAAGGTTGAGGACTACCTGTACAGGTTTTCCTTATCACATCTCTTTAGATTAACTATTTTATATTCCTTATCAATATGATTCTCCCTAGGAGCTTCAAGGAGCACTATAGACCAAGAAAGGCACTGAAGTAGTTTTCAATTCCAGAATAGAATAGAATAGAATAGAATAGAATAGAATAGAATAGAATAGAATAGAATTTTATTGGCCAAGTGTGCATAAGGAATTTGTCTTGGTGCATATGCTCTCAATGTACATAAAAGAAAATATACGTTCATCAAGAATCATAAGGTACAACACTTAACAGGGAAGGAAAGAGAAGACTTCTGTCTTTTGCTCATGCCAAGAAAGAGCATTTTGGCAAATGGGTGCCAGGCAAAATGTGCACCTTTATCCAATACTTGGCTAGTTTGCATTCAGATTGCAAGAAGGAGTCCAAAATCCTTTATGTTGCCAATCCAGATAATTGATTGCTTTGCATTTGTGTCAGAAGCTGTGCTCACATGATACAAGAAACCATTAATTAGCCAAAAAAGTTTTAGCCTTACATTTGTACAAACCCCCTAAATTAGGTTAATTGAATCAACTATAGTGAATTTAAGGTAAGGATGTTATAGAAACACATAATTGAATATAATGGAATTGAGTCTATAGTTTTACTTCGTAGATTTTTTCTTTGCTTTTCTGCCCTTGTGGCTGAAAAAAATGGTGTGATGCACTTCCATTTCATTACCTGGTCCAGACAGCAATATGACCTTCTTAAACTAGATTGTTGATACCCAGAAAGACAATGTAACCGATGCAGAATACATATAACATCTTGTGAGGAAAGAGGCAAACTCTTGATTTATCTCCGAACCAAGTATTATTTTGTTGCTTGTGTATAAAAAAATCTGAACAGCAGTTGTGCATCAGCCAAGATCACAAGGATGGCAACTCCATTTTAAACTTGTTTCAGCAGATGTTTTATAATGCTTGTACGATGGAAAGGCACACGTTTCCTTGTTAAGGTCAAGAATGCCAACCGAGGACATTCTCTGGAGTCAACGTATTTTTCTGCTGTCCTGTTACTTTGCTGTTCACATAGCCACTTAGAATGAATCAACTTACAGTATTTTTCAAAATTTGTTCTAACTCCAGGTCTAATTGTGTAGAAGGAGGTATAGGAGTCCCCCCAGTTTTTTTCATTCATTCTGTTCCACAATGCCATCTATCCATGAATTCTTTGCCCATTCAAAAGACTGATTAAAGCTGGAGGGAAAGGATTGGATCAGCGTGGATTGGATCAATGAGCACTTGAGGTTGGCGTATTTTCTTTTTTTTGTCTTTTGTTTCATGCCAATTATTTCTCCTTTTCCACCTTTTCCTTTGGAAAAAGATAGTAATATTTAGTCTGGTTTCCTGAAAGCAGACAGTCTTTTGTAAGCGGATGAGTTTTCTCCAGCAACATTTGGGATTTGGGCCCTGCCCCCGCTTCCCACATCAGACATTTGCATCCAATGTTTTTCCCATAAACAAATGGCTTTTTCCACAAATTCAAGATTCCATCCTTTCACCTCTGACATTTAATATTTCCCTTTTGGCCTTTGAAAAAGAGAAAAACAGCAAGCCTGGGTGGACTGATCGTTTCAAGGTTCCTTATCCAAATCATTTTCTGTGAAAGTGAACTTTATTTTTTCTCTCCAAAATGATGGTAAATATGATTACTTCCAATAATTCAGACAACCAGTTAGCACTTTTCCACCTCCAAGATCAGCAAAACCTACACAGAGCTAGGGGTGTTTTTTTAAACTTTTGTTTTTTAAAAAAAATAATTTTAAATGCTATGCTATGTGATGCTGTGCCATTATACTTTCAGACTGTGTCCATTTACATGGTAACAGCAACAAGGCACTGTAGATATTCTGAGCTACGTTTTCTGTTTCCATGAGTTTTCCCAGGTACATGGAAAATGCCCTTCTGCTTGTTCTGATTTTAGACCAGCTGATTTTAGAACAAATTACAGACTGTCTTTGGATTTCACAACGGGCTTCCCTTGGCTCTACCTGGATATGCTGGGAATTGAACTGTTGCTTTGCCATTGAGCTGTGGCCCTACCAGTTTGGGTCACACCATAAGCTAGGAGAAAATCAAAAAAGAGCTGGAAGGGACCTTGGAGGTCTTCTAGTCCAACCCCTGCTCAAGCAGGAGACCCTATATCATTTCAGACAAATGACTGTCCAGTCTCTTCTTAAAAACCTCCAGTGAAGAAATACCCACAACTTCTGAAGGCAAGCTGTTCCACTAATTAATTGTCCTCACTCTTAGGAAATTTCTCCTTAGTTGCTTCTCTCCTTGATTAGTTTCCATCCATTGCTTCTTGTCCTGCCTACGGGTGCTTTGGTAAATAAGTTGACTCCTTCTTCTTTGTGGCAGCCCCTCAGATACTGGAATACTGCTATCATGTCCCCACTAATCCTTCTTCTCTCTATACCTTATTCCTGTAACTGTTCTTCATATATTTTTGTTTCCAGGCCCCTAATCATTTTAGTTGCTCTTTGGACTTCTTCCAAAGTCTCAACATCTTTTTGGTAATGTGACCAAAACTGGATGCAGTATGCCAGGTATTGCCTTACTAAGGCTTTTATATGGCTGAGAATTGTATTGAGAAGCCAGAATAGGAAGATTGAAGGGAACCCCTGACAATCTACACAAATGAAAACATGCAGGACATGCAGTGGTATTAGCAGAATATTAAAACAAAAATTGGAAGTGAAGCTATCTTGGCAGTGCTACCAGATCAGGGCTGCAAAATTCCAAATGGTGGCAGCAAAGCAATACAGAAAATCTTAGTTGTATGTTCTCCTCTATTGATTTAGAGCAGTGGTTCTCAACCTGTTGGCCGTGACCCCTTTGGTGGTCGAACGACCCTTTCACAGGGGTCGTCTAAGTGGGGTGAGAGAAGGGGGGCCTGCCCATCTCTCTGCTCTTGCAATCCTGGCTCTTCTGTTATTGTTCCTGGAAGCCCTGCTCGGCGCTCGGCTAAGCTAGTCTAGGCTGCAGAGCTTTCGCTTCTTCCCAAGGTTTTGGGCACTGCCTTTAGCCCTGCAGGTTGGATGGCAGGAGTGCAAATAACGGGAAGTGGAGA
>JANHFM010000984.1:103747-114295 GCA_032468115.1 Grayia smithii
GCAAAATTAGCGTTCTGCGCATGCGCAGAGCGTTTTTTTGCCGAATTTTTTAAAATAAATGTTTCCGCGCATGCGCAAGCGAAGTGAGCACGCGCGCGCAAATTTTGCACGCGTGCACGAAGAGAACCGGTAGCGAAGGTGAGTGGAACCCACCCCTGCAAATGGGTCATTTCCTGCCTCCAGAGGTCCTTGGGTGGGGAAGGCCATTTTTGCCTTTTCTAAGCTCCTAGAAAGGCTCTGGAGTTTGGGGAGAGAGAGAAACAGGCCTTCCCCACCAGCCCCGAGGCCCTCCGGAGGCAGGAAACAATTTGTTTCCTTACTTCCAGTGAGCCCAGAAGGCCCGAAAATCAGCTGGCCGGTGTGTATGTGCACAGGAGCTAAGCTCCTGCCATAGGAGTGTCATAGGTTCACCATCACGGGTCTATAGCCTCTTAGGATGAATACCTGATCAGGATGCAGTATTATTGTCAATGGAACTATGGTTTCTAAGTAAGCAGAGATACAACAGTGATAATCTACAAAGTACATGTGGAAGACCATCTTTATACCTTTTCTATTACATGACAATTTTCAATGCCAAACAATTTTTTCCAGCTGCTTCTGTTAAGAACTTTAGGTGAAATACTTTTCAAACATATACTTACAGCTCTTTGTAAGATGGAGGCAAAGAAAAAGTTATGTTCCTAACAGAGTAAACTTTCAATTTACAGTCTTTAATTTTCATTCTGTAGCTTTTGCTGATATGCACAAAATGGTAAAAGCATCTTTGATACTACCATTTCCACTTTCAACGTTTAAGTAACATCTTTATCTATTCCTAGCTGGTAGCTTTCAGAAGTATTTTTCAAAACTACATGCCTGTTCTTTAATTTAGATACCAATATTGTTTTTTTTTATTTTTGGTTAACACTATAGAGTTTCTCAGTACTACTGTTGCTCTTCCTGACATTGTAGTACAGGGCTGTCAAACCCCTGACCTGCAGGCCAGATGCGTCACACGCTGGCCACACCCACACCCGGTTTAGGAAGTGGGAAAGTCCCAATATGTCACATGATGCTGCTGTGACGCTGTGAGTTTGACACCCCTGTTTTAGTGTATTTTAACCACTCTGAAACTTTGTTTCTTTATATGTCATATTTACATTGTACCTTTTTGAATGAAAAGAATGTTTTCTTTGGATGTATTGAATTACCTTTCCCCCTTTAATATTTTTTTTAAAAAAATAACTTTAAATGAACTTCAGAACATTTTGAATTAGTTGAGTTTTGCAAAGGCAAATCCTTGCTTCCAATTTCTTATTTTTATACCTTCCGCTAAATCTCAGTACTTTCTCTCTTTCCCATGTAGTGTAGTCCATCAAAAGTGGAAACAACATGGAAAGTGCGAAGTACAAGATTAGCTTTTCTTCTAGTTTGTCTAACCAAGACTTGACTTTCTCACCATAGTGGTTGCCCTCCACTTACGCAACTGTCAAGAGGTAATAGAAGTGCAGTAGAAATACATGTGCCAAACTTTATTTATATATCAACACTTGGCATTGACGTACCGTGTTTAAAAGCCCATGAAAAGCTGCTCGCACTATTATTATATCTCTGGTATTTGAAAATCAGGTTAGGTTTATTCCTGACGCTGTATTTATTTACTTTGCTAAAAGTTTTTTTTTTTAAGGTTAAGCTAAGCTAAGTTAAAAATGACAATATTTTTTTGAACGCTGGTGTTTTGCCAGAAACTGACTTAGGCTTTTTTTCTTTTAAATGCATCCCTGGGTGCTGTTCAGTATGAAGATTCATGTTTCTCTGTAGCAGAACATACTTCCTTGGAAGAGAAGAAATTTTACATGACCAGTTATTGGCTGTAAACAAACGTCATCATTAGAATGCCATTGTTTATTTTCCCTCTGCAACCGCCAGGATTTGGATCTGTTCTTCATAGATATTATTGTGATAGGTTTTATCTTGCAAGAATGATTTTGCAAGTAGGGACATAAGTCCTTGATTTAAGATCACAGTTAAGCCCAAAAGTTATTAAGTTTGTCCCATTTTGCGACCTTTTTTGCCACAATTGTTAAGCAAATTACTCCAGCGGTTAAGTGAATCAATTGTTGGTTCAGCAAATGTGGCTTTCCCCATTAGGTTTGCTTGTCAGAAGCTGACTGGGAAGGATACAAGTCATGATCACATGATCGCAGGACAGTGCAACTGACATAAAGACATGCCAGTTGCCAAGTGCCCAAATTTTGATCATGTGACCATGAGGATGTTGCACCAATTGCAAGTGTGGAAAACAGTCATAAGTCACTTTTTTCCATGCTGTTGTAACTTCGAACAGTCATTAAATGGTTGTAAGTCGAGTTGATCCCTAAAACAGTTACGTTCAATATTCCTGGGAGAGTCAGAAATATTATAATTAAGGAATACAAGAGGATGGAGAAAACCTATCATTCAAAGTTTGTGCAGCAGTAAACAGATTGATTCAGCTAAACGAAAAGTACATAATATAGGTAGCCCTCAACCTATGACCACAATTGAGCCCAACATTTCTGTTGCTAAGTGAAACATTTGTTAAGTGAATTTGCCCCCATTTTACAACTTTTCTTGCCACAGTTGTTAAGTGAATCGTTGCAGTTGGTAAGTCAGTGTCCTGGTTGTTAAGTAAATCTGACTTCCCCATTGACTTTTGCTTGTCAGAAAGTCGCAAAAGGGGATCATGTGATGGACACTGCAACAATCATAACTATGAGTCAGTTGCCAAGCATCTGCATTTTGATCACATGATCATGGGGATGCTGCAACGGTCGTATGTGTGAAAAATGGTCATAAGTCATTTTTTTCAGTGCCATTATAACCTTGAATGATCACTAAACGTTGTAAGTTGAAGACTACCTGTAGTTGCACCCAATAAATTTCTCAAAAGAAGTTTGCTAGTGAAGTCCAATTCTAGCAGGGGTTGATGATAAAACAATGGCAGATTCTGTACCCAGGATTCATATTTGGAAGACTGAATATATTTCAGATGCTAGTCATGGGAAAATGATGTTTTCTATCATGAAATAGAAGTGAATGGCCTCCTTCTTTGATTGTACTTACACCTGAGTGTTGTAATGAGGTAAAGTATACTAGGTTAAACATGTGTTTTGTTATTTGGAATTCATTGATGGAATTGCTGCATAGTTTAGAAGTAAGCTCTTGATCACTTCTGAAAGTTGCAAAGAGAATTATGTCTATGTCCCCTTTCTTGATCCTTTGGATTTCCCAAATAGTCTCTTAATAAATGTTAGAAGATATAGGCCATGGTCTAATGACATGTTTCCTAAACCTTTTCCTCTCAGGACCCCTTCCCACTTTTAAAAATTATGGAGGACCCCAAGAAATCTTTTGTTTGTATGAGTTATATTTATTGATACTTACTATATTAAAATAGATGCATTCATACAATATTCATGTATTGGATATGTAATATTCAAAACTGACAATATTTAACCTATTAGATATGAACATAAAACAATGTTCATAAAATCTCCCTATATTTTTAACGAACGAAAATAATAATAATGAAAAGAGTGACATTGTTTTAAATTTTTGCAAACCTGGCAGGGACCACGCTGATCTAAGGGAACATGCTGCAGAACTGTGTTCAACTTAAGTCATGGATGAATTTGGACTGGCTTCATTTTTAAGTTGCATTGAGCTTCATTAACAAAAGAAAAAACTAAAAGTTTCACCACCTCTCATTTGCAATGTGAGGAAAGTAACACAGACTTTTCAAAGGTACTTAATACAGGTAGTCCTCGACTTACGACCACAATTGAGTCCAGAATTTATGTTGCTAAAGTGAGAAATTTGTTCTCTCTAAATGAATCTACTCAGCAAATCCCAAAGTCAAAATTTCACTTTTTTCTGTCTCAAGCACAAAGCCTAGAAGCGGTTTCCAAAGTGCAAACAAAACTGGATATGTTCTTTTCTTTGATTAAAAAAGTTAATTTATTTATTATTTATAATAAATTTATTTATTTAAATAAAATAAATAAATAAATAAATATTATTATTATTATTTTAAATCCCATTTATATCCCGCCCTTCTCCGGAGACTCAGGGCGGCTTACAATTAAGTACAAGTCAATGTGCTTAGCAAATATTTAAATAAATATTTATTTATTTATTTATTTAAATTGCATTTATGACATAATTTTCGCACTTTTAATTGTATTTTCTTGTATTTGATTGTGTGAGCTGCCCCAAGTCCTTCAGGAGAAGGGCGGCATATAAATGCAATAAATAATAATAATAATAATAATTACTACTTACTGCTAAAAATATTCTACTTCAGATTGTCAGTAAAGAAAAAAAAAGTAATCAGCTCCTCTATTTCCTTATTTATTCTCTCTGTTTACTTGTGGGCATATTTACAGAAATACAAAGGCAATATTATGAAAGTATATTTCTTGGAGCTGCCAAGCAAGTATATCCCCAGTTCATTGATAAGAGCTAGCTTCCCTGTTGGTGGGAGTATTCAAGGTTGATTTTCCTCACACAGATTAATTCCTACATCAACTCTCTTCTCAGCAACAACATCTTGGAAAATGTGTGTCTCCACTGTTCAAAAGGATTATGGGAAGCTGTTTCAGTAAGAAGTAAGGAAGTAGTTAACTGTTCTTTGGTGGTGGTATATACATTGAAATAATAATAACACTTATCATTAATTGATACAGCTGTCCACTCACCAAAAAGACATGCAGATTAATAATAAATTGTGACCCTTTGTCAATCGACTTCGACATAAAGTGAAGGAACACTTTATGTCTCCTCCTTTTCTTTTTTCTCCCAAGTTTTAATCATAGCACAAATCTTGGACTAGTATTTATAGTTCTACTGTATTGTCAACGTTCATAAAAATGAACTTATATAAAAAGTTCATAAAATATTAAAAAGGTATTTTAAAAATCTAGGATATAGATTAAAACTTTGTCTAGCCAACAATGTATAAATCATCCACTAACAGAATCTACCTTTCAGAGACTGATCAGTAATTAGACATGCACAAGTATATACACTCAAGTTGTTGCATTTTAGTAGGCTGTAAAACCATGCATTGTTGATGTGGTGGCTCAGTGGCTAAGACACTGAGCTTGTCGATCGAAAGGTCAGCAGTTCAGTGGTTGGAATCCCTAGTGTCCCATAATGGGATGAGCTCCTGTTACTTGTCCCAGCTTCTGCCAACCTAGCAGTTTGAAAGCACATAAAAATGCAAGTAGAAAAATAGGGACCACCTTTGATGGGAAGGTAGCAGCGTTCCATGAGCCTTTGGCGTTTAATTATGCAGGCCACATGAGCACAGAGACGTCTTTGGACAGCGCTGGTTCTTCGGCTTTGAAACAGAGATGAGCACCACCCCCTAGAATTGGGAACGACTAGCACATATGTGCGAGGGGAACCTTTACCTAATAGAAATAAAATTTTGGAAAGGACCAAACACAAGGAGAAAAAAGAGTTGGGTTCTTGCTCAAGTCTTACATCAAAATAATGCAGGTGATAGATGTTTTTATAAAAGAGGTGGGTGAGGAGGATTTAGAGGTGGTTTTCAGGGACAAGGAGGAAATACAGGTCTAAGAGGCCAAAAAGAGCAATTAAGAGAAAATCAGAGGGTGGAACTACAACAGAATCAATGTGGCTGCTGCATTGAGGAGAGATATGTTTAAATTACAGACAATCATTAACTTTTGACTGGGGGGGGTCAAACCATGAAAATTCATAAACGTGGACAATGGAGGACAATTTTCCCTTTAATGCCAAGTGAATCAGAATCTAGCTGCAAAGAAACAAGGGAAATTAGAGATGCAGTAATGTCCTGGATGTGGGCTACCGGACTATCTGGTAGGGCAAAATATGTTAAACCAATAATAGTCCAATTAAAGAATAATATTTTAATTCCTTCTCTCAAACAATATTCCATTAAATTGGGGGCAAGAAAAGGCCTGCAGTTAATCTTCAGAATGGGCTAATGGTTTTTGAAAAGACATCTGGGTAAAATAGCTTAGGAAGCCTGATTGCCTTGGCCTCAGGCTCTCCCCATTGCCAAGGCTTGCTGTACACCAAAAAGGAGAGAGAGTCCCTTTGAAATTATCTAGGCCACATCTGGGAATTCAGGCCTCTTGCAATCAGAATATCATTAAATAGGGGAGGGAATAGTTAAAATCTTTATAGTACAGCTGTTTGCTGCTTTATATTCCCTTTTGGTCTGTCTACACTTACACCAGCCAGCTGGATTAGACTATCCAGTACATACTTCCATTCACTTGGTTACACCTGGGATTCAAATTGCCAAATTAGAATATGGATTGCGTCACATTTCAGTAGCCTGAGAAGTTTACATCAATGTGACTGCAGATGCCCTTGGTTGATCATGAGCCAAAGTAATTTCAGTATCTTAGGTGGCTCTTCAAAACCAAATGGCTTTGGATTTTGTATTGGCCAATCAAGATGGTGTATGTGCCTTGCTAAATTCCACCTATTCTACCTATATGGATCAGGGAAGTCAGATTCTTACAGATGTCCATGCTATCTTACAATGATCCAACTTCCATTACATAACTCAAATAAATTGTTCCATGTCCTTTTATAATCTTTGCACTACTTCCTGGCTGCCTAATTTGGAATGGTTAAAAAACATTGTTAATATGTATTTTATGTATTATAATTGGAACAATTGTTTGTTGCTGTATTCATTGTTTACCCCTATGTCTTCAATTTTGTAAAACTTTAATACCCAAATCATGAAAACAAGCTACTAAGTTCCTAATACTAAGAACCTATACCTCAACTCATGACTAAGTATATACAGCCTATGGAAGGTACTGCTGAATTAACTTAAAAATAGGTTGTTTTGCACTGGAGGCCTGATGTATATAGATTGATGGTTGTGTTGACTATTGCTGGGCAGAAAAGGGACAATGGGCAGAAAGGAATTATGAAATTAAGTATCAGGTTTTTGAAGTTCTATACAGAATGCTGGTGTAACAATTTGTGAGCACGTCATTGTAAAAAAAGAACTTGGATGCATACTTTTTATTACTGCAGCAATAACAAGTTTGAATTGGATTTCTCTTGTCCTGCATGTATTTTGGAGCACCTCTCACAAGATCCCGGAATCTTCTCTTGACCATTTTTTTCAGCTAACAGGATGGTTGTAAGTGCGAGTATTGGTTGTGTAATTTTTTTCAGAGCTGTTGCAACTTTGAATGATCACAAAATGAAGGGTTGTAAGTCGAGGACTGACTATACACTCTATGAAGCTGGGAATTATGTTTCCTGAATCACATACAAAAAAATCTTGATAACCAAGGTGACATTTGGGTAATTTCCTGGTTTAATTTGTCTAGGTAATACCAGAATTGAAAATCACAAAAAGAAATATAGGTACAAGTGGAGACAGTCCTCAACTTATGACCACAATTGAGCCTGTTACTGGGACAGTTAAGTGAATTTTGCCCTTTTTATGACCATTCTTGACACAGTTGTTAAGTGAATTACAGTTGTTAAGTTAGTAACACAGTTGTCAAATGACATAGACTTTGCTTGTCAGAAGGTTGCAAAAGATGATTACATGACTCCAAGGCACTGCTGACATCACAAATATGAGACATTTGCCTAGCATTTGATCATGTGGTTATGGAGATGCTGCAATGGTCATAACTGTGAAAAACAATGTCACTTTTTTCAGTGTTGCTGAAATTCAAATGGTCACTAAATGTACTGTTGTAAGTTGAGGACTATCTCTACTGATTTAAAAAAAGAGAAAAACAGAGTAAAAAATAGACATAAAAGTTTTATTTATAAGTATATGCACACTCACGTGCATAGAAACCAAGAACAGAGACAAAATGTCATTACTGAGGATAGCTGAGTTAATTTAGTAAATGTAGTATCTCAGTAATATCAGTAATAAGGAATTGGTCTCATGGGTTGCAGAGCCTCTTGCTGATCTTGGGGATATTTTTGAACAACTCCACCCTGTTTTGTTTGTCCTTATGAATATGACGGATGGATGGACAAACAGACAGACATGCAACTTTCCACTTCCATTTGGATTTTAAATAAAATATTTAATCCCAAATTCTGTTCATTGAATAAATCAGTGCCTGCATCATCTATTTAATTCACTTAACCTTAACCTTTTAAGACAGTCATAGTTTTAAATGACTGATTTTCTTTTTTTTTACAACTGAGCTCTTTACACAGTAGAGATTGTCTTGCTTTGGCTATGAAAAGAGTTCTACCTGTCCTTCTATTTGCTTTGTTTCTATGTCTTATATTGCCTTTGAAGGTAAGGTCAATAAAAGAGCGCATATACAATGTTAGTCCTAATATATGTAAATATTTATTTGCTTTTATTTCTTAGAAATGGTATGACATCTAACAATGTAGTCCAATGTGGACTGAAAGAAAAAAGCACACTGAAAAAAAATAAATAGAACACAATTTGTACCATCCTATTAAGAGATTTTAGGGACGCGGTGGCTTAGTGGCTAAGACTCTGAGCTTGTTGATCGAAAGGACGGCAGTTTAGCGGTTCGAATCCCTAGTGCTGCATAACAGGGTGAGCTCCCGTTACTTGTCCCAGCTTCTGCCAACCTAACAGTTCGAAAGCACGTAAAAAATGCAAGTAGAAAAATAGGAACCACTTTTGGTGGGAAGGTAACAGCGTTCCTTGTGCCTTTGGCATTTGGTCATGCCGGCCACATGACCACGGAGACGTCTTCGGACAGCGCTGGCTCTTCGGCTTTGAAACGAAGATGAGCAATGCCCCCTAGATTTGAGAATGACTACCACATATGTGAGAGGGGAATCTTTACCTTTACCTTTATATATATATTAAATAACCCCTCTAAGCCATGAAGCTCCCTGCTTAAACTTGAGCTAGTGTCTCTTTCTCCGAGCATCATCGGGACTATTATGGGAGTCATGCGTCACTAGAAACTGCTCATGGGTCTCCTGAGCTCCTCTCAGGAAAGGCAAGATAAATATAATAAATAAACGACAAATTGCTATTGTGGGCCATTTGGAATCGCTGCGTTAGAGTTTTGTTTTTCAGAAGAGCAGTTAAGAAAGCAGCGGCGGAATTTGCTGACAAGAGTTTGTGCCTTGCATGCACAACCCTACATCCAGGTCAGGAGCTTGAATTCATAGGGGTGCACGGGGCTAAAGCAGGGGTGAAATCCAGCAGGTTCTGACAGGTAATAGAAAACCAGTAGCAGAAATTTTAAGTAGTTCAGAGAACTGGCAAATACCACCTCTGGCTGGCCACAGAGTGGGGAGGAAATGGGGATTTTGCAGTATCCTTTCCCTGAAGTGGGGTGGGAATGGAGATTTTACAGTATCCTTCCCCTGGAGTGGGGTGGGAATGGAGATTTTGCAGTATCTTTCCCCTGGAGTGGGGAGGGAATGGGGATTTTACAGTATCCTACCCCTGGAGTGGGGTGAGAATGGAGATTTTGCAGTATCCTTCCCCTAGAGTGGGAAGGGAATGGGAATTTTGCAGTATCCTTCTCCTGCCATGCCCACCAAGCCACACCCACAGAACCGGTAGTAAAAAAAAATGTATTTCACCATTGGGGTAAAGTAAGTAAATAAAATAAATTCGAACATGCTGCCACGTCAGAAGGAGATGGCATTTTTGTGCATTTGCTTTATAACTTTCAAGGGCTGGTTCTTGGTCAACCAGGAATGTGCCAGAGTGTATTTTAAAACTGCTAATATATACTTCTGTGAGAAGCCGCCCTGTTTCTTCAAAGGACTTTAACATAAAGTCCTGTCAACCACTGTCGCCAACATAAAAAGGCCCTGTAGTATATTTTAAGATAAAAATTATGCTTAATTATAGATTTGTTAGAGGCAGGCAATTTGGAACTTGTGGTCATTCGATAAATTCCTTTGGGCCACAGGAGGACATTGGTGACTCCTGAAGGGTTCCAGGTCTCTTCTAAACACACCAACTTTTGTGAAACAACACCAAATAAAATAAAATTAAAATAAAAAATGGCTTTAAAGTTGTATTTTTCAGAGCAGAGTTGTTGATGTTGGGCTTCCAATTGTTTTGCTGCCTTGAGGTTCATGCTGAAGTTCTTATATCTCTCTGGCTTGTTAAAAAAGGCAAAAGATTTGGCTTGTTTCACGCAACTAAAGAATGTCACAGCATAAGCAAAGTTGTCAAGTTGTCACACATCACCTTTCCTCTCTCTCTCTTTTTTTAGATAACATCTCCAGATCAAATCAGCATAACGAGCTACAAAAAATAAAAAGCCTGACTTCTTTCCTGTGGTGAGCTCAATCATGGTTTGTCAAATTAAGTCATTTTTCCCCTGTTTTTATACTTGCTAACTCATATAATGTTTAACTTTAACTTTAACTTTAACAGATTAACAGATTAACAGAGTTGGAAGGGACCTTATAGGTCATCTAGTCCAACACCCACCCACCCTGCTCAAGCAGGAGACCCTACACCATTTCTGCCAAATGATAGTCCAGTCTCTTCTTGAAAGTCTCAAGTGATGA
>JANHFM010000984.1:147870-161009 GCA_032468115.1 Grayia smithii
GTCCTCCTCTCATAGAATGTCACCTGCACAAATCTTAAAAGACAGGCTTTTTCAGTCACTGTTTTCTTTTCCCCTGAACTAGTAGGTAAGATTAATATGATCCCAAAGTTGCTGGGTTTTAGAAAGCTATTAAAACCTGGCTTTTCCAACAGACCTTTGAACAGAGTGATACGTTTTGGAGCTTATATGTTATGAATGTTGTTTTCTCTTACAGTCAAAGTAGTTCTTGTATGGTTCTTCATTGAAGAAATATAGATGTTGTGTTTGTGTGTATGTTTATATAAAACTTCATTTATGGAATAGAATGAGAACTCACACTAGGGATTACATCATGGTAATAAGAGTAAGCAAAATGTAACTATTACTTTTGTTCTCTTCATGTCTGCTATCAGACACTTAGGATCCCTCTTTAAGGTGGCCTGTTCCTTGCTGGGGAAGGATACAAACCATCTGCAGGGCCGTGGTCAAGAATTACATGTCCAGACTTAGAAGGATCTTCCATACAAAACATAAAAGACAGTATAAATTTCTAGCCAGACACAAGTTAATGCTTGCCCCTAAATTATGAGAACTCTACTATAAAGAGGTTCCAAGTAGCATTTATTTACTGCACAAAAGAAATTAAAAGTAATGCACAATATTTCTAGCCACACTTTTTGGCTTATCCTTTCAAAAAAGTTGTTTTTAACCAAAACAGATTTCCCTTTATCTAGTTCTTCCAGTAATCCCTTCTAGATTTCTAAGGTTTATAATTCATTTAATAGTGGAGCTCTTGGTTGACAAAGGATGTCCCATTTTCTCTTCTCTGCCTCAGTTCTCAACTTGTCCCTTTATTTTAAAAAGACAAACCATTTTTCCTTCTAGCAGAAAAGGAAGGTTTAGGTAATCTCACTTTGTACATGATCCAAGGCATATAATTTTTCCTCCTACAGATAGATGTAGGTTGGGGAAATCAGCCTGCAAGGATGTATACTAGAAATGTCTGTGCTTGTCTCAAAAGAAAGGCTGGCAAAGCAATCTTGTAAAAACAGGTTCACAATACACAGTTTGATTGTTGTACTTAATGTTTAATTCATAAACTGCTCTGAGAGTCATGACTCACAGAGGTTTCCAATAAAATAAGTTTAGCAAATACAGGAAGGCACAGTCTGAAAACAGTGGTGAATCCCCTCAATGCACTACAGTTCTCATAATCCCCAACTAACTTCTTTGATAGCCATGGCTGTCTGGGGAGATATGTAATCTAAAACATCTGGTGTACATCAGCTGCACAATACAAAAGTACACATGCAATGTTATCAATTTATCTTTATTGATAACAAATTAGACTGATGAGGACAGGAATTAGCACTCTCACATAGAGTACTATTATGTAGGTGATCTCCCAAGGCCATCTAAAGCAGCGGTCTACAACCTTTCCAGCTCACCAGGCCAGCGGGGGGGAGGGAATAGTTTTGTACATGCATCGCTTTCAGAAATGCAGTTTCGCTCACCACCCACCACTTCCGCGGCCCGGTTTCGAATGGGCTTCCGCCCGACAGTAGGCCGCAGACTGCAGGTTGGGGATCCTTGATCTAAAGAATGGCTTCTTTATTAATTTGGCAGAGCAGAAGGAAAAAGCCTTACATTTAAGTCCAGGAGCGCAGAACTATCTAAGGGATTTTCTTTCTGTACAGTGCTATGGACAAGTTTTATTTTCTTCATACTTCTCTGTGATAAAAACGTTAAACTTGCTGAGTAATACTGGTGAGCATTCCAGTTCCTAAAGTGGTTACATCTCTAGAAAATCACAGTTAACAGTCGAGTGTGAAGCCTGACTTGTGTGAAGTGTGAAGCCTGACTTTTTTTTTCAGTATTCTACATGATCTTGAATGGTGGTGTTCAAATTGTTAAAACACCCGGTGTGTTCAGGCATGCATTATGATTAGGAGGAAAAAAAGATCTAAAAAAAAAAAGCCTTGGAATTTTTACAGCGGGGAGCCTCGTTTGGATCTTCTGAATATAGGATCGGATGTCTGAATCATAACAAAATTCTGAAAATAAGGAAGTACTCAAAAATAAAGCATTTCTTGTTCAATCTGATGAGGAAGTGATGAAGTTGAGCAGAACTTCCTTATCATAAAATCCGGGGGGGGGGGGGAGAAGCTGCAAGGCAGAAAAAGCTTCAAAAAAAATCTTGTGTGTGGACTATGAAGACACATTAATATTTAGTGAGCAAAAAAAAATTGCATGCAAAAACATTTCAGTATCATTCTGTAACAAGTTGATATATAAGAGACTATCCTCTGTTGCAAATTCCCCATTAACCTGTTTCCATGCAGTTTTCTGAAGTTCTTGGTGCAAGTGACCTGTAATTCTTATCTTGTTTATTGTCATGAGGGTCATATCAGAGCATTGCTGATGTTACCTAGTTTGGTTAATGAAATGTCTGCAAGAAAACAACCAAGCTCAGAGACCATCAAGGACCTTTCATTTCAACCTGAACTACAAATATTCTCCTTTATTGTTTATTGTCGCTTGGCAACTCTAACCCTTCATTGAAGTTTGTATATTTTTTAAAGAGGAAGCTTAAAGCACACCTTTAACATTCTACATTCTAAGTCTCTTGGATGCCTAAATATTATTTTTCCTGGACTGACTCAAATTACTCCTGTGGTTGCTTCATTTTCATCTGCCAGTCAGTGAGTGCTTTTATAAACAACCAGAACATGCTTACAGAAAAAAAACACATTTCTTTAAGCTCTCAAAAAGCAGGTTATATAGCTTCACCCTAATTTTATATTTATGTATTTGTATCTCACCTTTATTATTTTTACAAATAATTCAAAACAGAAAACATGTAACACACCTTCCTCCTCCTATTTTCCCCAAAACAACCATCTGAAGTGAGTTGGTCTGAGAGAGAGTGACTGACTCAAAGTCACCCAGCTGGCTTTCATGCCTAAAATGGGATTTGAACTCATAGTCTCTGGTTTCTAGTCTGCTACCTTATCCACTAGACCAAACTGGCTCTCTGCTTTGCCTTTGAACATTTAAATCTTTTTTTTTCAGTTGAATTTGAAACGTTAAGGACAGGATTGTAATTGGACAGAAAATCCCATCATTACGCTACTACAGCCCACTGTACTCAGTAACTACCAGCTAGCATCAAATCCTTGAGAAATAATATGATTTCAGTACCAAGTTAGTGACAAAGAATATAAGAGCATTTTTAAAGAATGCTTAAACTATTAAATAGTTTATTAGTCTTTCATATCTCAGCATCTCCATTTTAATATGACCAGATCTAAGAAAAAATAGAATGCTATCAGTTATTGAAACAAAATCAATTTTTCTTTTTCTGTTTTCTTTTAAGGACAAAATATTTGTGTTAGTATTACTGAAATGGATCTTCCCCCATGTATTCTTACCCTGACTGCAGTATACTGGTAGATAGTTGTAGGACTACCATAACCAGAAAGCCATAGCAGTGAAGGTCACAAGTCATAGATTCCATTCGAGAAACAAAATATTTCATTTTATTTCATTCTTCTATTCCCCAGAAACTTATGCAGGAGAATTATTAGTTTCACAAGTTTATCTTCCAACTCAAAATCAGGCACTTTTAGAAGGTACAGGCTAGCCCTAGAGAAAATAAAAGTCATATTTAAATCAGTATTAATATATATAATTTCAGGCAAGCCATATGAATATAGATCCTACTAATATAAACATCAAAGTAGATGTTTACTGAAGATCTATAGAGATAATGCTTACTAATAAGGGAGCAAAAATAACAGCAAATTTTTCAAACCAAATTATTCCATTTTATAGACAAATGTAACTGAATGACCTTTTTCTAGACTTACATTATTGTGAAATTGGTAGAATTAGGCTTAGAATCAGAAAAGGGATAATATACAATATTCTTGTAAGCAATAACAATATTTAATAAGATATTTTAAGAACATTGAGCTTATCGTTGATATTTACATTAGTTACCCATACAAATTATTCTGAATTTTAAAAGATCTAGATGCAACTAGTGTTCAGTTGTAGGCTAATTTGTTATAAATAATATATCAATTTTTAATTATCAAAATAATTTAGGTTTCCTAAAAATATTAGAAGAAATATGTTTTTGCCGATATTACTCTTTTTCCTAAAAATAGCTATGTACAATAATAATAACAACCATGGACACCTCAGATTAATGATGCACTTTTTATTGTAAGAAAAGAATGTCCAAGGTATAATATTGTAGGTATAATATGATTATGGGAAACATAATATTGCTCTTTTAAAATTAGGATTAAATAATTAATGCAAAGTATTATATATAATCCCAAATTAGTTTTCTTGGATATGCTAGCAAGTATATTATTTATTGCCATGGTTCATCCTTGCCTGCATAAGTGATACAATATGTTTAATTTGTCACTAAAAGATACATATTTCAAATTCTCTAGAATCACCTTTTGCTTTATTTTAAACAATGATATTCATAGAAGGAAAAGCAAAACATTTATTTTTATATGCTCAGGCATGAAAACTCTAAACTGGGGGTGTCAAACTGGTGGCCCGTAGGCCAGTTGCGCCACATGGCAGGCCACACCCACCCCAGCTGCGAGAAGGGAAAAATATTGCAAAACATCACATGACGGCAATGTGATGCTGTGAGTTTGACACCCGTGCTCTAAACACAAAATATGTAAGCTTGGGGTCCAGGGGTGAAATCCAAAATTTTCTCCTACCGATTCTGTGGGCGTGGCTTGGTGGGCGTGGCAGGGGAAGGATGTTGCAAAATCTCCATTCCCACTCCACTCTGGCGCCAGCCAGAGTGGTATTTGCTGGTTCTCTGAACTACTCAAAATTTCCGCTACCAGTTCTCCAGAACCTATTAGAACCTGTTGGATTTCACCCCTGTTGGGGTCTGACTAAATTGTTACGATATTAAGCAAACAAATTAGAAAGCTTAAGAAACAAATGTATATTTTTCTTTGGAGCTCCTGGGATTATTTAGATGTGATATAAATATAATTCCTAATCATATGTGTTTCTTTCAGATTTACCACTGGATTATCAATTTGCTAGATTTTCTTCAAATAGCTCAGTAACTACTGGTTACTACCCCAAACCTCCAAAGTCATTATCAGGTGGTGAGCGAATGGCAACCAAATAAAACATCTTTAAAGAAAAGCAAATCTGAATCTTCATCATGCTTAAGCAAAAATGATGAAAGCTACTGAGAATCATGCAAATTAAATACTATTTAAATTCAAAAGACATTTTGGAAAGAACCTTATCAGGTTGAAGAAAAAGAAGCTTCCTATTTTCCTATTGATTGTGATATATCAATCTACTGTCTAAAATGTTTTTCTCATTCTGTTTTCCGAAGATTTGCTGCAGACGTATATTCATATACTGGGTACCTTTGCCAGTTCATGCATTACATGACCACCTTGTATCCGTAATAACACAAGGAGAGCATGTGCCGTTAACCGTGAGCAATATTCTATGATAAGAAAGCTTTGTACATACTCAGTCCTGGAATGAGGTCCAATTCCTTCATTCTTCATACTGAAAAAAGTGGTATATATGTGTGAATAAGTCTGATAGATTTAGGATTTTGAGGATTATGCAGAAAGTGCTGAATTCCTCCACAGTGAGAAGGATAATAATTAGCCTTTCATTTCAAAGTCTGATTAAATTTTGTAGCGTGAAATATATTTTTAATAATCTGAATTAGAATCCAAACCTGTCAAATTAAGTGAATCAACCTTTAGAAAATCTGTTCTGAGAAATATACAGCATTATTAGCTTGTTTTATTTTCAGGGAAAACATAAAATTTTATGTTTAAACAGATTAAGATGCTGAATGCTGTTTTGCTACTACACATTTACCTAATCTATAAACTGCCTTCACCACTTTCAATACCACTGGTATTGGAAAAAAAGCACGTAGCTTATATCTCCTTTTGTGAGTTTACTTGCAGGATGGATTCTCCATTTCTTACATTATCATTCTTTTTTATAAAAGGAAATCTGTAACTATTTAGAAGGATGGCCTGGAATTCAAATTTGTAAAGAAAGAAAGAAATAGTATATTGGGATTGTGAAATTATTCTGAGTCTTCTAAGATTCAAATTATTAGTTTTTGCATTATTCTGATACTAGAATGTGCTTGTCCATTCAGAAGGGATTGCTTTTCAAACCAGTTGAGTTTACTTTCTCATAAATAGACATAGGATTGCAATTAAGACTGCAACCTTATGAGCATATAGGAATAAATGTTAGAGTTCATGTCTAAGTAAATAAGTCTAGGATTATACCAAAAGCAAGCCAATGTTTATGTCCATTCGTGTTTTCTCAGTAAGACAAATCTCGGTATGTTGGATTACATTCAACTTTTCTTGCATGTGGACTACTCCCTCAGAAAGGGTGATCTGTTAGAATAAATCACAGTTCAAGGATCTGGTAGTATAAACTTGAAATGTCATGATTTCTGAAGCTTCCATCTGCTTTGGCAGTTCTCATCTGTATGAAGTTGAAAATAAAGGTTATTTATTCTTGAGTGGTTCTGGATTCTGTTACAGAAGAAAAAGAAAAATCTGCTATGTGGAATGCAATAAATATTATAATTAATGACACGTATTGTTAAATATTGGCAGGTGCTTAGGAGGTACTAAAAAAATTACAAATTCAAAATCATGACTCGTTTTCTTCCATTTTAAGGACCTGTTATGGTCAGAAAGAGAGGGAATTAATGAAAAGTTAAACCGTCTTCATACCATATCCATATCTCCCTCTTTTTAATTCATTTGGAGGGGGGGGTAGAGAGATTGAAAAATAAGATCACTTATCTGTTGAATCTGTGCCATTTTATTTTCCACTCAACTCATCTCACATTTAAGCATTCTGGCAAGCTATATACTTTACTGAAGACTGCCAAATTAAGTATTTAGGATGATGTAGTCAAATGAGGTTCCCTTTAATACATATATTTTCCTCCAAGGCAGAAAACACAGTTCAGCTACAAACATTCATGGTCTATTTTCCTGGAACAGTGAAACATTAGACCCAAATAAAATTAGAACTTGTAAGGGAAAACCAACAGGAAGTTCCTAGAATATTTTTCCAGTAAAGTGTCAGCACCAGCTTTTTTTAAAAGCAGTCCAAAAGATTCTGGTTCCAGCATGTCTAGAATACATGGTGAAGCTATATGGACATCTACTTAGAATTATATGGATATTTCATAGAGTTAATTTGGTGTTTGACATGTGTTTTAGTACAAAACCACAGAGAGGTTTTTTTGAAGAACTGGTCAACAGATGTTATTCATAGAGACAAACTTCTGAAGTTCTTTCAGTACTATAACAAAAGCATTTTCAATGGCATCAGGATAAATCCCTTTCTTTCCTTAGTCTAAGTTCAGACATGGGTCTCCCAGTCCAACAAGTGAATTTCACATACTTGTCACTGTAAAGATGAAAACCAGACTAACCACTTCTAAACATTTTAATGTTTAAGTTGCTTGTCCAAATTAAAGGCTAGAACACCCAAAGTGACCATTATGCAACAGGGATATAAAAGCCAGTGCCATTCATGATTCCAATCTCTGTTAAACCAGACAACCCTTGAGTTTGGATAGTCAATCCAAAGCACTTCATTTATTTAAACATTGTGATTCAGGAAAATAAGTCAAGATTGAATTTATCTATTTAGACAGGGAAGTCATCTGTTTCAAAGTCTTGTATGCACATGTGTTTAAATAATTAATCCAGCTGTGCAAAGATAGGCAAATAGAGGGACTTCATTTATAAAACAGATTTTAAGACTAATTTTAAGCAGGAAACTCAGTGATGTTACAGTTGGGTTGAAACGCATTAATTTGGTAGTTTTTGTTCCCTCACTTAATCTGAATGAATGTACCACTGGCACATCTCTATTAGAATGAAAACCAGAGTTGACATGATTAAAAGCATGAAGCCAAAATGGATTTGGAGAATTATTTTACAAAGTTCAGTCTAATGGTAGAGTAACAATTAACCTTGAATAACAAGCATATTAGAGCCATGCTATTATAATTAGTGAGGCATAGTTTGAGTGCTATTAAAATGCATACATTCTGGAATATAAACATAATGACAATGTAAATGTAGTATAGTGGCTAAAATGCTGAACAAGGTTAAAGTCTACTCTTCGATAGTAAAACTCTGAGTGATTATGGGCCAATCACTCTATTTCTCTGTCCTACCTAACTCACAAGGTTATAGTTTTGGAGATAGTCCCCATACCGTGAGTTCTTGGAGAGTGGCAGGATAGAAGTCAAATAAATACATGGCATGTAAGTGAATTATTTGTCAGAAATTTACAAAGCCAAGAAGCCTCTTTGCATGGTGGAGGGATGTGCATTCACTTTCTCCCATTATACTGTATATCTAAGGTGGCATGAGAGAGGTAAGTCTAATGTATTATTTCCTGTTCAAAAAAGGACAAAAAATAAAGTTTGTCAAAGTTACACAAATGCAGGAATGCATATAAATAGACTTAACATAGGCAGTAGGGTTTTTTTTGAGGAAATATTAATTGACAGGCATACAATAAGTTAAAAGGAGATGGCTTCCTTTCCAGATATATACATCTGGACTGAAGCCATGGTTGAAATGAATAATTTTAATTAGTCTCCAAACAGGAAGCCCTGCAGTGCCAAATCTGAAAGTATGCTATTCTGTGCTTCAACTCAAACTTTCTTTCAAGTTGAATGGATCCTTACTCAGGCTATCACAAAGGCACAAGAGCAAGAGATATTTAGCAATTAGCCTCTAGAGTCTAGACACTATAATGTGGGCAGAGATAGCCTTACGCAGAAAAAGAAAAGGGGGAAGTGTGATACATTTACACTACAACATACCCCTGTGTATTCAGCAGACAGATTTGTAAACCGTTTCTTAGAGCATTCAGATGGATATCCTGGTAAATGTTAGCATAAAAAATAATATTTCACTATAAATTCAGACTAACAAAACATATGCTATAACATGTATTTTGTTAATGTAACATATAATTTTATGCAATTTAATATAATACAATATAATATAGACACTGAGCTTGTCAGCTAAAAAGGGTTGAGGGTTTGAGGCCCAAGCACTGCATAGTAGCGTGAGTTCCTATTACTCACCCCAGCTCCTGCCCATCTAGCAGTTCAAACAATGCAAATGCTAGTAGATAAATAGATATCACTTCAGTGGGAAGGTAACCATTCACCTTGGCATATAGTCATGCTGACCATATAACCATGGAAATGTCTTCAGACAACACTGAGTCTCTTGGCTAAGAAAGAGATGAGCACCACTCCCTAAAATCAGACATGACCAGATAAGAAATCTACCTCTTTATATAGAGTTATAAATCCAAGTATAGAAATGTGTAGTAGATTTACTGGGAATTATGCCTGGGTATATTGCATAGACATGGGTTATAAATTACATTTAGATGAAGTATAAAGTTTCTCTGAAAGAGGAAGTATATTATGTGTGGTTTGATGACCAACATATAAATAATTCTCTATCCATTGAAACCAGGGGTGAAATCTAAAATTTTTCCCTACCGGTTCTGTGGGCAAGGCTTGGTGGGCATTGCAGGGGAAGGATATTGCAAAATCTCCATTTCCTCCCCTCCTGGGGGAAGGATATTGTAAAATCTCCATTCCCACTCCACTCTGGGGCCAGCCAGAGGTGGCATTTGCTGGTTCTCTGAACTACTCAAAATTTTTGCTACCGCTTCTCCAGAACCTGTTAAAGCCTGCTGGATTTCACCCCTGATTGAAACTAATATATGTGTGGTGGTTCCATATGTATACGTATATACATATGAGTAATGAATTAGTACCTTTTCAATTGGAGAGTCAGCAAAAGTAATGATAATGCAATAAATAAAAGAACATGTTCTTTTACTTTTTTAAAATTGAGCCACTGCATAGAATGGAAAAAGAATCAAAACTAAGTAAAACTATAACAGGGTCAGTGTAGTTTATATATTTCATTTATATAAGATATTTCATTTATATAAGATATATATAATATATAAATATCTCAAAGATAAAGAAAGAGGAGCATCTTACCTGAAATAGACCCCACCCCATCCTCGCTTTTTACCTCAGTGGGAATTTCTCTCAGATATGTGCCTAGAATTGCACTATAAGGGCAACAGAATTAAAGTCAGCTCCAACCAAGGATCACTTTTGCTATATTGTACTTAATTCAGGGGAAACATGTCTTAAACATCTGCTTTGCCAATAAAGAAGTATTTACATTCCAGAACCTTATCACCACATAGTATTTCCACATTATCAGCTTAATCAAATTTCTCAGACTCTAATCCTTTTTTTTAACTTTTCCCAAGCTTATCTACTATGAAAGGGAACCCAATAATATTGTTGCTGCTTTCACATTTTTTTCTGCCTTTTCTCCCCCTCCATGGCAATGATGCAATTAATCCTGCTTAGAGTTCAAGGCATACTTGCCAAAGCTCCATATCTTTATCTTAAACTTTTGTTTTCCCATGTAATTTACAATATGATAGAAAAAAATTCCATGGTATTTTAAGTCCCGCGTATAAAACCTGGCATCCTTTTACCTACTCCACTTTTTCCTCTGCCTATGAATCAGCTGGTCTCTAAAACCTTTGTGGTTTGTGTGCATTTTTTTCTTTTTTTGCATTACTGAAATCTGCAGTGGGTAGTGAAACTAATCAAATGTTTGCTTGCTGAAATCTTGCACAGGAAATAATTGACTGGTATAAATATGACATCCACCCTGTTCTCCTCTCTGCATTGGTGAAAGAAGCCTATGGTTACATCATGATATAATTTTTATAGCAAGAGCTATTCTGCTATAATATTAGGCAAATTTGACAGTCATTATCTGGATGTAACAGCAATAAAACCTTTCAGTAAGTGTCCTCACTTGTCACTAATGTTGCTAAAGTGTATGAAATGAAGAGAGCCTGCCAAATATCAGATAAGATGCAGCCACTTAAAAAGATAATCAGAAAAAAATAGTTTGTCAGTTTGAATGCCACCTCAATAACCAAATTGATTCAATTCTTCTAAATTGAAGGAATCATTTTAATGAATAAAATTATCAGCATAACTTTTTAAGACAGTACTAATTTATGAACTTCATAAATTAAAAGCCATAGTCATATATTCGAAGACTTGCAAATCTTTTCCTGATCTCCATGTAGAAACACCAAAAGTTGTGAAAACATTTGCTTTATTTAAGCAGCAGTCAATTTTTTTTATTTAAATTTATTGGTAATTGGACTGTGGAGATGACACTTTAGAATTCTTTGCACAAATATGCAAGTATGTTTTCTGTTCCTAAATGAATGTAAAATATTTGTTCCTTATTATTATTAGATTCTTACCCACTTTTTTATATTTATTTATAAATGCATTTATATTGCTTCTCAAATTATAGGTGGCTCTAGGTGATTTGCAATATTAAAAATCTGCAACATAAAAACCCATGAAGCCCCCTTAACCCTATCCATACCTAATACCTGTCTCTTATTTTCTAGTGTTAATTCTATTGTTTATGCTGCAAGTTGTATCATGCAGCATTTCTCAAATTTTTTACACTGAAATATTGGTAAAAGACTATAAAGTATCAGGAGTAGCAAATGGTAAGTGTCAGCACAGTTATTGGTGCTGCTATATGAATGGGCAGGATATGAAGATTAAAGTCTATGTAACAATTATAATTATACTCATGATCAGTGATAGTAGAGCCAGCCCCATAAATGTAGAAAAGAAAAAGTAATACAGGGAGTCCTCAACTTACAACTGTTCAAAGTTAGCAACTGTGTGGTTTACTTAACTGCAGTTATTTACTTAGCAACTCTGGCAAAAGGTCATAAAATCAGGTGCGACTCCCTTAACCACCTTGCTTAGCAATAGAAATTCAGATCCCAATTATAGTCATAAGTTAACTACCTGTATAGCAATGTTGTCGGGCATTCCTAGCTCATGGATCATAACATTTTATAGAGCCATGGTGGCACAGTGGTTAGAATGCAGTAGTGCAGGCTACTTTTGTTGACCGCTGGCTGCCAGCAATTCGGCAGTTCGAGTCTCACCAGCTCAAGGTTGACTCAGCTTTCCATCCTTCCAAGGTTGGTAAAACAAGGACCCAGATTGTTGGAGGCAATATGCTGATTCTGTAAACTGCTTAGAGAGGGCTCTAAAGCAGTATATAAGAGTGCTATTGCTATTGCTATTTCCCTTAGACATATCTAACAGTATGGTATGTCAACAATGCTTTAACAGTATTACCAGTAAAATGCAGTGGCAAATATCACTTAAATTGTCACATTAAGTCTCCTTGCACAAGTTGCCTCCGTGATGCCTTGAGCTTTTTATTTGAAAGCCAGAGTAGTCTGGAAAACGGATTACAATCCTGTTCTGCAGATTATTCCTCCATGGGAAAAAAAAAAGATCCATAAATCTGCAGACTGAAAGACTGAAGCTAAACAGCAATACTAAACTATCTAGTAGCTCAGTGAAAAAGGAAACTCAAGAGGAAACAGGAAATAACTGTTGGAAGCCATCTGGGGGAAAAAAGATGTGTGGCTTCCAGAAGGCAAAGCACAATTTGGGGAATGTTGATAGCAGTCAAGTTAAACAAAACAAAATATCAGATGGCTAATACAATTAACCACACTGACACAAGCAGGAGATGGGACTCTACGAATATTCCAGGAATCGGGTCCTCTTTACCTCCTACCTTGCTTGCTACCATCCTATCTGCTCTATCAGTGCAGCAACATATGTACTGAACAGAGAATTAGTTCATTGTATTGACATCTATAATCCGCTCTTTTCCCAAGAATTAAAAATAATATTGATTAATTATATACCATAAAGTGATTTTTGTCTCCTAGAGAAGACATAGAATTTATTCTTGACAATCTATCCCTAAACTGTCTTCCAATGGGGGACACTTGCTGGCCCTGTTACTGAGTCTCCCTCCACCTTATTGCTAGTCTTTCTTTCTTTCTTTCTTTCTTTCTTTCTTTCTTTCTTTCTTTCTTTCTTTCTTTTTCTTCCTTTCTTTCTTTCCTTCCTTCCTTCTTTTTCTTTCCTTCCTCCCTCCCTC
>JANHFM010000984.1:200125-214500 GCA_032468115.1 Grayia smithii
CCTAAGCATAGTACACAAAATTGTCTGCTACAACATCCTACCTGTCAATGACTACTTCAGCTTCAACCTCAACAATATATGGGCAATCAATAGATACAAACTCAAAATAAACCGCTCCAAAGTCGACTGCAGAAAATACAACTTCAGCAACAAAGTGGTCAATGCCTGGAATGCTCTATCCGACTCTGTTGTTACATCCACTAACCCACACAACTTCAACCTTAAGCTGTCTACCGTGGACCTCACACCATTCCTAAGAGGTCCATAAAGGGGGCATGCATAAGCGCACCAGGATGCCTACTGTCACTGTCCTGTTGTCCCCATTTATTTGTACTCATTCCTTGTTCATGTCCATGTTTATACTTTTACCTGTTATCTAATACATGATTGACAAACTAAATAAATAAAAATAAAATAAATAAAGACAAATTTCTTGCACTCAGAGACTTTAGGCCAGGCGTCAGCAACTTTTACAACCTGTGGACTTTAACTCCTGAAATTCCTGAGTCAACCATACTGGCTCAGGAATTCTGAGAGTTTAAGACCACCGCTTATAAAAAGACTATAATTGTTCACTCCAGCTCTAGGCCTTGGTATCCCAGGAAAAGTTAAGTTGGTTCTCTTCTGGAGACATTAAGAGGGCCTCAACCCCAGAGTGTCAAGCTAAAAAACAAAACTAATAACCATCCCAAAATCGTTGAAGTAACTGCACAGTTCTTACGTTGTTCTTGTTATGTATTGAATGTATATAGTTGTGTTAAAGTGAAACTAACTTTGGATGACCCTAACTGTTAACTGTGCTAAAGTGTAACTAGCCTTTAGATCAGGGGTGAAATCCAGCAGGTTCTGACAGGTTCTGGAGAACCGGTAGCAAAAATTTTGAGCAGTTCGGAGAACCGGCAAATACCACCTCTGGCTGGCCCCAGAGTGGGATGGGAATGGAGATATTGCAGTATCCTTCGCCTGCCATGCCCACTAAGTCACACCCACAGAACCGGTAGTAAAAAAAATTAGATTTCACCACTGCTAATTTCCCAAGTCTGTAACAAAAGACCCACACCAAGACTTCTAGAATCAAAACAAATGCAAACATTAAAGTTTTAGGAAAGGTCTGAATACTAACCTATAATCCAGCATTTCTCTGTCTCATCAATTTTTAATATTTGTGGATTTCAACTCCCAGAATTCCCCAAGCCAGCTGCTAGTTAGGGACATCTGGGAATTGAAGTCCACAGAAATTAAAGTTGCTGAGATTGAGAAGTATTGCTGTAAGACATTCTGGCAAGTCAAATTAACTTAAAAAGAGAAGTGCTGCTCGACACAAATAGCAGAACTATTTCTTTAAAAAAAGAACAACCTCTATGACAGGATAGAATATTGCTTTTATGACAGGATATCCTTTTCAGATTGTTCAGGGGAAAGCAAGCTGTGTCTTGGGAAGCACCAAGGTTTTACAAATCAGTGAATGCTATCATATTGTTAGAAGAGATTCTTTGCTTCAGACAAAAGCCTAGATAGAACTGCAGAAAACCAGGCTCCTGTGTTATTTTCTCCACCACCACCCCCCTCCTTCTTAGAGGGGTTTGTTAATTGAAAGGTTACTCTGCCTGCTTTTTACTGTAATGGAATCAAAACAACCCAAAGCATCAAGGGATAACTTTGGTAGTTGCATTTTGTAAATCTGCTTGTGCTACTGTTGAAATAAGGCAACAAGGAGAGTACTAGCCTAACTAAAATAATCTCTCAGTCTCCCTTTCTTTTCCCCCTTTCCTATTTTTCAGTCTAAAATTCATTCCTCCCCCACTTTCCAAATTCTGCACTGGTTATCAATTTGTGCATATTTATCAGTATTTTTCTTAATAAACCTTTGGTTCCAGAGGCATTTTGGTATGACAACTTGTATATTTAAAATATACCTTTCAGTAAACTATGCATTTAGAACTCAGAAGATAAATGTTAACCTCTAGAAGAAGCTGCAAATTGGAGTGGTTTGCACTAAAATGCAGATTAAATGCCTTTTTTCAATTTTATCTGATGAATATCTCAGGAATATAGAGCTCATAGGTGCAAGACCCACTGGAGAAGAGCCTAATGCTGGGAAAAATTGAGGGCAAAAGAAGAAGGGGAGGACAGAGAACGAGGTGGCTGGATGGAGTCACTGAAGCAGTAGGCATGAGATTAAATGGACTCCAGAGGATGGTAGATAGGAAGGCCTGGAGGAACATTGTCCATGGGGTCGCGATGGGTCAGATACGACTTCGCAACTAACATCATCACCAACAACAAGATGCAAGAATTGAATTGTTTTAAAGCATATTTTAGGTTTCAAGCTAAAAGTGATAGCTAGAAGAAAGGTCCACCCTCTTTGCGAGATTCATAGGAGGTGGACCAGCAACAGAACTTCTCAGGAATAGTCATCTCAATCTTTCTCAGGAAAGATTTTGTGCAAAAACTTACCTTGGTAAGTATAGGTAGGTCCAACTATGTTCCAGCAACTCTTTTGTCCGTAGTGCTATTTGAGTGACCATAATATCTTGAGTATCATCATTATGTTAACTGTTCCATTTATTTTGTTATACTTTTACATTTGTAAACTGCTCAGAGTCCATATGGATTAAAAAGGCTTTATAAATTTTGTTAAATAAATGAACAAAGAGGGCAATTGCATCCCTCCATCCTTCCATATATTGCAAATCAGAATTCTTGGACATTGAAATTTCCCATACATTTTTTAAATATATATAGTACTCCAAGAACTAGTTTTCAAAAACCTAGAACTTTTGCTCAGGAAACACAAGCCATGTTTCTGTTAAAGTTGCATAATGAAAGCTATATTTTTTAGCTAAACCTTGATCCTCCTTTTGCTCACAAAATATTATGTCAGAAGAAGAGTTTGGTAAACCTCTATCATAAATGAAGGCAATTGTTTAACATATAGTTTAGCTTTTGACAGAATAATAATCTCCAAACAGAAAAATATATTTTACATTCTCATATAATTTCTTCAGTTCATGCACAATTTGGTTCAGATAATATATTTATATATCTCATTCACCCTTTCCATTTCTTTAAAATTATATATATCTTAAAATCCAAAGCATTAAAAAAAAGTCGGCAAGTCCTTGTATCAACAGAGATAGTCCAAGCAGAAGCCAGTCAGAAGCCTGACAAAAGATGTTGCATCATTTTGATGGTAACTCAAGAAATGCAAGAGTCAAAATGAGGAAGCAGTCTTTGGATGGTGTCAGGGAAGCAGTCAGGTATCCTGGAGAGGAAAAGTATTAGGAGCTTATTAAGTATTTATTCCGTTTTTCTTCAAAAGCATCTTTAACTCATTTTAGGGTTGCATTATCTTCTTCTACATTGCCTACCTCATGACATTAATTTGGGGAAGTTATCATTGCAGAGAGCTGTAACAAACATGGAAAGGTTTGGTGGTTGCATTTAGTCCTGTTTATTACATTTCATGGAATTATCTGGCCTGAGAAAGTTCCCTCAGGCTATTCTTCAGGAGAATTATTACTCTTAAGAGTCCTAAGAAAAACTTGTTCCTCACAGCACCTCACTGAAACATGTAGCACAGCTCCAATATGAAGCAGCATGCAAGGATATTTTTCAGGGAGCAGAGATTTTACAGATATTCACCATCCAGTTCCTGGTAATAAATACATTTTCGAGCACTACACATTCCCTTATGGGGATCGTATGCTAATTTCTTGTTCCTCCAACAAGTTTCTGGGTATGTGTATGGCCTGGAATAGAAAAACTGTCTATTTTTAGTCATGTTCTGGGTGGATGGTCCTTTCTGTATTGGAAGGTTCCTCTTTGTATACAGGCTTGGCTGGACCTATATACATAATTATTTCTGATAACAGTTTCATTTATTTCTCTTGTATTTCTTGGTTTCAGCCTTCCTCAAGAATGTGATTCGGATTTCTGTCACATCATCTCCTTTCAGAGTGTCTTGAAGGAAAATCACTTCAGCTGCTAGATGTATCTGAAAATAAAAAGTTAAATAGATGTTACAGGGACAAAGGTTCACAATGGCAGGAAAGCCATACAATAATAGGGTATTTTATTTATTTATTAAATATCTATTCTGAGATTCCACCAAATAAGGCTTGGAAATGGAATAAAGCTTTTACCTGGTGCTGAAAACATGGGTGCAGATCAAAATGTGATATATGTACTGTGTTTCCCTGAAAATAGGACATGTCCCGAAAATAAGGCCAAGCCTGATTTTTGGGGTGGGCCTAAATATACACCCTCCCCCAAAAATAAGCTCCCCCCCCCTCTTACACACACACATGCAGGTCCCTCACCCCCTCAAACCTCCCAAGGCAGCCAAAACATCCCTGCAAACTTCTGCACTTTTGGCTGCATGCAAGGAAAGGAGCAGAAGCAGCAGAAGTCTTTCTTTCTCTCTCCCAAACTCTGTCTCTGTGGCTCCCCCAAACTCTGCCCCCAAACTCTGCCTCTGTGGCAGGGGCCTCTCTGGGAGTATGCTTCCTACTCTATGGTGATGACTGGAGCTGGAGAGCTATGGTGATGACTGTAGGGAGAGCTGGCCCAGGCCGTGGCTTCTGCGCAGGTGCTAGTGATGGGTGCTGGCAGCATTGGCTATGAGCTCAAGGACCTGGTGCTCACTGGCTTCACCCAATTTGACATGGTGAGGCCTGGGAGGCACGTGGCTTGGTGCCTTTGGGCCACTCGCATTCTACACATACATCCCGCAGGAGGGGAGGGGCTTGATGGCAGCGCATGAACCAAGCCTCTGTCTGCCAGACTCCTGGCTGTGAGTGCACAGGCCGCTCAGGACCTCCTGTACCCCCAAAATAATAAGACCCCCTGATAATAAGGCCAAGCCCTTATTTCAGGGTTCAAAAGAAAATAAGACCCTGTCTTATTTTTGGGGAAACACAGGTATACTGCTATGGTACCCATGTACTATTGTACTTACTGGTTTTACCTTCGCCTTCCAATTTTTTAGGGCACCATTTCTACACCTCCTATATGAGATCTAGTTGCAAATATGGTAAATTTAGCTCATATATAGAACTCTTAAGTGCTTTTAAGTATACAGATCAATTACACCATGAGATTCATTCATTCATTCAATCAATCAATCATATTTATATTAGCTACCTATCTTACAATGAAATGACTCTGAGAATACAGATATGGTGGCTGGGGAAAATCAAAATGTGTTTTTTGTTTGTTTGTTTTGTGCCTTCAAGTCAGTGTTGACTCCTGGCAATAGTCTGGACAAGTCCCTGCAGTTTTCTTGGTAAGATTTCAGAAGAAGTTTGTTGCTGCTAGTACAGAAACAGTAAATTGGCTGCATCCAGTTGAGACTAAAACTTAAGGTATCTCTGTTCTACCTTATCCCCTAACAGCAGACTGACTCTCAAAAGGTAAAATATCAGACACAAATCCCACACACAGAAAACGTTTGTATAGAAGGTCTTTGAAAAGCAAGATATAAGCCTTGAAGGACAATCAGCCTCATCTAATCTGTTTCCTCAATGCCAAATGTACAAAAGGCTAATAGCATCTGTAGGAAAATTTGATTGGATTTGCACATGACACCATGACACTTACAATGTATTTTATTTGTTTTGCGTTTAATGTTTTCAGTGAACCCTGACAAGTTTTGGTGTAGCTAATAAATTATGGGTAACAACTTATGGCTAGAGACAATTATGTACCATAGTGGTTAAGGAGTAAGGTCAGAAACTGAAAAACTCTGAGCCTTAGAAACAAAATCAGCTGAGTGACTTTGGGACAGTAACTCATTCTCAGCTCTAGGAAGAAAGCAAGGGCAAACCACTTCTGAAGATCTTGCCAAGAAAACTATAAGGACTAATCCAGGCAGTCACCAAGGACTGACTTGAAGGCAATGCACACACACACACACACACACACACACAACTGTGCACCAGCCAAGGTTTATGTGATTAGGTTTGTACTATATATTAAACAATAAGCCATGGTTACAAACCACAATAGATGAATTTATACAACAGGATGATCCAAAATTATGGTTCAGTCAGTATAATCACACAATCAGGCCGATCATGTGCCCCCAGATGGAACAGGGGAGGGGGGGCCCTGACAACAAAGGGCTTGCAATGTCACAATGCACACTCCAACTTTTATATAGCTATTACAATGCATGTACCAAATGCTGGAGGTTGTGTCATGTTATGCATGTATATTGCCACTAGAGCAGCATCATGGTTAGGAACAAACAAGTATGAGGCTGTCCTGTGAATGTGGGGAGGGAGGGGGGTCAGAAAAGAGCAGAGTAAAAAGAGCCAGAATCCATTTTCTTACCATTTCCAGAGCGCCTCTGATGGTCCCAGACAAAAGGTTGCAATAGCAAAGAGATGATCGATTTGCTGGTAGCTCCTCCACAAAATCCACTAAGGGATTCTTGGCCAAAATGAGAGAAAACTCATTTCCCATTGCATTGTTGCAAGTCACGGTAGGGGTGACACCCAGATACATTTTAAAAGCAACCTGACAATGAAATGAAAAATGTGTGCCATGTCATCACTGGGTCAAACCATAAATTATCTTAAATAAATTTGGACATTTCTTCTATTTATTACAGGTATGAAGCATAATTTTCAATCAAACAATCAAACAGTAAATCAGAATAGAGAAGGAAGAGACCTTGGAGGTCTTCTCGACCAACCCTCTGCTCGAGCAAGAGACCCTCTACCATTCCCTACAGGTGGCTGCCCTGTCTCTTCTTAAAAACCTCCAATGCTGAAGCACCTACAATGCAGTGGTGGGTTTCTACCGATTCACCCCAATTCGGGTGAACTGGTAGTGGTGGTGGCGGAATGCTCCGCCCACCTGCCTGGATGTAATCACGGATGCTCTGCGCATGCTTCCAGTTCCGAACCAGTAGCGAAGGTAAGAAGAACCCACTACTGCTACAATGTCTGAAGGCCAGGTGTTCTACTGGTTAATTGTCCTCACTGTTAGGAAGTTTCTCCTTAATTCCAGTTTGCTTCTCTCCTTGATTACTGTAATTTCCATCGTTTCTTGTCCTGCCCTCTGATGCTTTGGAAAATAAGTTGAGCCCTCTCCTCTTTGTGGCAGCCTCTCAAATACTGGGATTGGGGGTTTTCATTAAGGGAACTACTGAATGCCAAGTGGGTTAATGTTTACAGCCTCCTCAGCATGAAGTTGACAACACTTATTTTTTCATTTGCAATCATTTTAGGGGTGAGGCTGGGGAGTGAGAATTCACACTGATGCCAATGGGGGCTCTTCTTCGCTGAAGCTCACTCTAGAGTAGCCTGTGTATGTGATCATTAGGATTTCAGCTGGAAAGAAACGAATTCACAATCTGAATGAAAACAACTCCCCTGGTTATTGCGTAAAAAGAAAAGAAATCCAGGCACACTTATTGACCATGTCTGTTTAGAGTCATGTTTCTTTCTGGAGTTCTGCACAAAATAGAAAATATCTTTTGTTTTAGTTCTCAAACCCAAACATCCCATCTGGAGTGTTCCTTGGAAACATTTTGAGTTTGCTGCACTTTGACAAGACAAAACTAAACCAGTTTAAGCATTCCGTGTTCCAGTGAAGTAAATATTGGAACAGTTGTGTGTTCCACAAGTGTCTGAGTCAAAAGGGACAGTGGGAATAGAGGAAAAGATTCTTATTCTTTTCTTTTCACCACAGGATCGCAAGAACAGAGAGGGTAGCAGTTCATGCTGAGTGCTACCATTGAACCAGTTTGCAGAAAAATTGACAGGAAGAAAAAAAAGGGGGGGTGGAATGACAGTTCCTATCACAGAAGCATTGCTTTGTGATCCTTCTTATCCTGCTTTTCTGGCTTCAGAAAAATTCTTCCTTTAACCTGGGTTATGCTAATTGAAAAATTGTTAGGAGATACTAGTAGGTTGGCTGTCTTTTTTTTAAAAAAAAACACCTCATAGAGACCTTAATTTTATTAGATGGTCTCCCAGTATCAATTTCTAAAATAATTTCTCTCTTACAATAGGCAAAGATTATGCAAAAAAAAAAATTCCATTAGCACAAAGGGAGTTTCTTTCAGAAATGTTTTAATGTAATGTCTTTTTAATCAAAATTAAACTTGAGTGCCCAAGAAAGTATAACAGTAGTAATGCATTATGTGTTATATGAAGATTACTATCCTTTTTCAAATTGATTAAAAATGGTCAGCAATATGGATTAATCTAAATCTAAAATTCTGATTAATTAATAGTTGATCATGGAAAGTACCATTCCTTTTTCAACCCTTAGTAACCATCTTTTTAGCCAAAAATTAGATGCATATTTTAATACATTGGTCAGGACCTCACTGAATTCCACTAAGAAATGGACCTCATTTTGACCATGAATACCTTAAGGACTACTGAAAGAATCCTGCTTGCCAGTCAGGCAACAATCAGGTAATCAGACAAGACACATCTTTTTCTGCAGATATTCGTGCTGCGCTGCGGGAAGCAAGATAAGACTACAAACTAAACTCATCATTTATGAGCTGTGGTGGCACAGTGGTTCTAATGCAGTATTGCAGGTTAATTCTGCTGACTGCCAACTGCCAGCGGTTCGGCAGTTCGATTCTCACCAGACCAAGGTTGACCCATCCTTCCATCCTTCCAAAGTCAGTAAAATGAGGACCCATATTGTTGGGGGCAATATGCTTACTCTGTAAACTGCTCAGAGAGTGCTGTAAAGCACTGTGAAGCATTATATAATCTAAGTGCTATTGCTATTAATCTCAAGGGACTTGAGGGACTTTCCATTGTCGAGAAGGACTTTAAAGCAAGGATCCCCAAGTCCCTGGACTGGCACTTGTCCGCGGTGGCATGCCAGTAACCAGGCTGTGCAAACAAGCGAAGCCCCATCCGTGGGATACAGGCAACACACGAAATTATGCCTCCTCCAATTTATGGATAAACCTTTCTCCATGAAACCGGTCCCTGGTGCCCAAAAAGTGGGGGGCCACTGCTTTAAAGTATCCAGCCTTGCCATAATTTCCCTTTCCTCTAATTGAGGCAATTTTTTATAATAATCTGTCAAATTAGATTCTGCACCTAACATTTCATCCTTATTGAAGGAAGAACTATTATCAATTCTTTTGTTCTTTAATGCAGTGTTACCTACACTACCTGGTTTTCAAAAGATTCAAATCTCAAATTTTCTGAGTACAGGTGGTCCTCAGCTTACAACAGTTCATTTACTGACCATTCGAAGTTACAACGGCATTGAAAAAAGTGACTTATGCCCATTTTTCATACTTATGATGGTTGCAGCATCCCCATGATCATGTGATTTACATATGGATGCTTGACAACTGTTTCATAGTTATGACGGTCACCATGTCCCAGGGTCATGTGATCTCCTTTTGCAGTCTTCTGATAAGCCAAGTCAATGAGGAATCCAGATTCACTTAACAATCGTGTTACTAACTAAACAATTTCAGTGATTCACTTAACAAATGTGGCAAGAAAAGTCATAAAATGGGGCAAAACTCACTTAACAAATTTCTCACTTAGCAACATACATTTTGGGCTCAACTGTGGTCATAAATTGAGGACTACCTATATTAAATTTGAGGCCAACATCTTCTGTTAGCATATTAAGGATTATGGAGCTTATCTTCTATACCAGAAATCTCTACTGAACCTTTGCTTAAAGTGGAAGTGAATTTTATAATATTGGATATATGCTGAAGTTGTCTCTGTGATGGTTAGATCAGTTCTTAGTTCCTTAACATCATCTAGACTTCAGTCAGGAAGTTTATGCTCAACACCTAAAAAGCCAGAAGTTGAGATGCATCACTTTAATTAGGTCCTTGACTGTATCTGGAGTTATAAATCCTTTCCAGTTATGTTAATGCAATCTTTCAGTATTCCTACTATCTGCTTGATTGAAATCATGTACATACAGCTGTACTTGTGTAATATTCTATTCCTTCCTAAGGGCTGAGAAGTGACTTATCTTCTTTCTTAATGTTACTTCCCCATGATCCACACAGCCCCAGAGAAGGCAATGCAACTGTCTGTCGTTATTCATCAGCTCTGTGACATGACTTAGTTATCTTCAGGAACAGGTTTGTATGGTTTGGACTTTGATGGAATATAATTAAACTGTCCTGGATCAATAGACATAGCCACAGATCTCTAAACACAACAATGTTTGCAGGCTAGCCAGATCAGGTTCATTCTGTACAGTGTCCGGGGATTAATTGCTGTTGAAAACTCAGTAGGATCCTGTTCTATTAAAAGGCACCAGAAAACCATTCTACTGATTTTAAGTCATGGGAGGTGGTACTAGACAATCTAAAACAATGTTCAGACAATGAATTATGCATGAGCTACTTGGGTTGATAGACTTTATGTCTGTATTGTTGAATAATTTCTAGGTTTGAAGTGAGGCTTTTATACTCTTTGAAGACTTCTTGCTGTCTGCCAAGTTTCTTCAAAATATTTAGGCTCCTCTAAGAATAGAAAACATAGTATGTTGTTTTTATTAATGGCTCGGTGATGGCCACTTTGATGTTCTATCCTAGAAGACAATTCTACGTGCTTCTTCTTAGTCCTCTCTTTTGTTTTATTGGAATTGGAATGCAATGGCTTCTTCTGGTACATTATTTTGGCCACTGTCAAGTTTTCAACATCCATTGAACTCAAATTGCCACAACAGAGAAAATTACAAAATCCCAAATAAATCAAAATAAATAACTAAGCTTTGTTTAATGCTGGAAAGAACACAGCTTAGAAGAATCATAGCCAAGATATTTTCTCATCATGAGCTTAGACGTTCTTCCCTTGCTCAACAAAGCCCTTTTTCTTAAAAGATCTGTGCTAAAGGAGAAAGAACTCCAGCAAACACAGTGAATTAAAAAAAAATATTTGCAGCAAAATATACCATTTGCTATATCAACCAGTATGTATACAGAACGCATACACACCTAAGTTAAGAAAGCCAACCAGAATGTATTGGTTGCATTTTATAATACTCTCCAAGGTGTCAACAAACAAACAAAATAAGAGACTGCAGACTCCAAAATATTCAGTGTGTGATAAAACTAACATATCAACATAAAAAACTTTGAAGAGAGTTTGGTTATGTTTATGTATTCTGTGTATGTTGTTCATATACACCAACAAACCACAACAGGCCACTCAAACTAATACTGGACTAGGCAACAATGACAGAAGGAATCAAAAAGGCAAGTCTTTCTATGTCAATGAATGTAGCTTTTTTAACCCTTCCCATATTCAGCACTGAATATGATTGAATATTTTGCTTTTATATCCCACCTATGCTTCTTTTGAAGGCCACACAGGCTTAAACTTACCCACACAATGTTCACCTTGTCCATAGTAATGTCTACCAAAAAAAAGAAAATAGAAGTGGCTTTTGTAAAGGAACAATTTGCTAAAATAAATAAAATAAAAAATGTCATAGCGAGTGGAGAATTGGTCAAACATAAGAGGGACTCACTCATTACAGGTAGTCCTTGACTTATGACCACAACTGAATCCAAAATTTATGTTGCTAAGTGAGACATTTGTTAAGTGAGTTTTGCTCACTTAAAAGTGTCCATTTTCTGGGTACAGTTTTAAAGTGATTCGCTGCAGTTGTTAAGTTAGTCACATGGTTGTTAAGTGAATGTGGCTTCCCCATTGACTTTGCTTGTCAGAAGGTTGCAAAAGCTGATCAAATGACTCTGGGACACTGCAGCAGTTCATAAATATGAACCAGTTGCAAAGCTTCCAAATATTGATCATGTGACCAAAGGGATGCTGCAACGGTTGTAAGTGTGAAAAACAGTCATAAGTTACTTTTTTCAGTGATATTGTAACTTTGAACTAAATGAACTATTGTAAGTCAAGGACTATCTATACACCATGTTTCTTGAAACATCTGCACCAGCCCAGTTTGCTGCAACTCTGTACACGGTTATACAGCAGTTGAGGATTGAGAAAAATAATTACAGGGTAGATTTAGACTTCGGTGACTTGGGATGAATGTTGAAAGAATCCAATAGAAGCGTTAACTCAGAAAGAAATGTTAAAACACTCAAGGTTGAATACTGACACCTCAACTTCATGTTAAAAAAAACACAAATAACATTAACAATATTAAAAAAAAAGAAATTGGGTGGAAAGAATTTCAATATTTCAAACTGCTCACCTGCTGAGCATCAAACCCTTAAAAAGCTAATTCAAGAAGTGAATCCTGATGTCTGTTACAAGGTGTGCGAATTACATCGTGTTGGTGATGATGTTACTATAGGCATCAATACAGCATTTATCCCCCTGCCAGATTTCTGCTTTGGACTCAGAAAAGGGCTATATTAAAAAAATAAAGGTTTCTTTCACTAAGAAAAGGACAAGCCCAAATTTAAAAAGAAAAAAACATCAAGTGAGTAGAAATAAGTTTATTACGTTGCTGGTTTTTTGGGGGGAGGGATGTATTGTTCTAAATGTTCTTTCTTTTTTGATGCTTTTGTCTCAACTATGCACTACGTATCTCTTTTTAAAAAAAAAAAATGCTTCTGATATATTTGTGCCATAACAGTTTAAAACTGGAATACAAATGCTCCAAAATCAGCTCAAGGCAAATGAATATAAATGTAAAAACTCTAATGTGATTCTTAGGCACACATTTGTAAATTGGATTTGGAAATTGCCTGAAGGCAAATGGTACAATCACATGGCTAAGATAGCGCTTCCCCATTAAATCTCTTTCAAATGCCTTGGATTATAACTTCAAAATATTCCAGGAATATTTCTATTAGCTGGGAATCACGCAAATTGGAGTCCAACACAGGTAAGAAAGGGAGTGTAAGAGAGATCTCTGGGTCTGAGAGAAAGAAACAGGGATATCTGAAAATATTACTAATGATGAGCAGATAGATGTCTTAATGTCAATCTTATTTGGGAAAAGGGTGGTTAGCCCTTCAGTATTCTATTCTGGAAAAAGAGGTGCAAACAGTTCTCTGAGACCCTTATTCGCTAATAAATGAGTACTGAAGTTTGGGCTCATTTAGTTTCTCTGATTCTCTATAGCACGGGTGACAAACTCAAGGCCCATGGGCCAGATGTGGTTGGATCTGGACCATGGAGTCATCCTGAAAAATATAAGGTGCCAGCCCGCATTGCTTTGGGCTGGTCTACCTGCGTCGCTTTGGCCCAGTCTACCCAATGAGAAGAGGAAACATCAGGCCAGCATCACTTCAGCCTGGTCTACTCAAGAGGAAACATTGGGCCAGTGTCACTTCGGTCCAGTCTACCTGTGTGGCTTCAGCCCGGCTTACCCAATGCAAAGAGGAAACATCGGGCCAGCGTGGCTTCAGCCTGGTCTACCCAGTGGAAGGAACCCAAAGAGGAAACATGCCAGCAGTTTGGGGAATGTTGTCAAGCTGTCCACGCCCACCCAGTTAGCCATGCCCAGTGAGTGATGTCAAGCTGGCCATGCCTACCCAGTAGGCCACACCCACACAGCCCCTGAGATCAACCACAGCCCTGATGTGGCCCTTAATGAAATTGAGTTTGACACCCCTGCTCTATAGTAACCTTTACCTTCTTCACATTAAAGCTAACCTTATGAATTTTTCTTTTTGGGTTATAGTCTGCTGTTAGGGGGCCAGACTGGAAATGAAGTGGTAAGAATTTGATTCAGCCTTGCCAAATGAAGGTGAATCAGCATCTTTGGGTACCTGTGCAATTATGTCTGCAGTTTCAGAATAACTGCGGCACTTCTTCACAGCAGAGCGAGCCAAGAAATCTTCAACCAATCTGATGCCGATGCTGTATCCCCTGACCAAGGGGAAAAGAGAAAAAAAAGGTGAAAAGGTGTTGGGTGAACTTCCTGACAAATTGATGTCAGTATAAAATGGAGACATGGCACATTATCCCAAGCATAAAGGCAGGATAAAATTAATAAATAAGATGACGTGTATAGATAAGATGCCATGGCAAATTTTCTACGAGCAGACTTTACAATAAGAGTTTGTTAACAGAGCATTTTGAAACTTTAACCTTGTCTTTTTATTATTATTATTGTTCATCCTGCTGACTATTTTGTCATTAATATAGTATATAGAAGATATATACTCAATAATTTGCAAATAGATTTATTAGTTTAAACATTTTGGAGGGGGGCTGCTTTGCAAGGGATACAATTACATTACAATATTGTAGTAATGTATTAATCAGTATTCCTTTAGGCAGTGGTTCTCAACCTGTGGGTCGGGACCCCTTTGGGGGTCGAACAACCCTTTCACAGGAGTCGCCCAAGACCATCGGAAAACACATATTTCCGATGGTCTTAGGAACTGAGACACCGCTCCTCTATCCATCTCCAGGCAGGTC
>JANHFM010000990.1:213831-227138 GCA_032468115.1 Grayia smithii
TTTCCAATTTTGTGCAAATACAATTCTCGCTGCAGTTAGTACATGAATAATCAAATATACATTTTCTTTACTAATTTTCTCAGGTAAAATACCCAACAAAAACAGCTCTGGTTTTAAATCAATATGTTGCTGAGTCATTCTCTCTAACCAAATCTGAATTTTTGCCCAGTAGTTTCTCACTTCTGCACATGTCCACCACATACTGTATGATAATACGATCCCAGTGTCTGGTGGCATTTCCAACATTTAATTGATTTATCTTTAAATATTTTTGCCAATCGTTCCAGTGACATATGCCATCTATAAAAGAAATTCTTTTTATATGCTCTTGCCATTGTTAACTTATAATTTCTTTCCCATAGTTGCTGCCATTTATCTAACTCCATTGTGTATCCAAAACTTTTTGCCCATGCTATCATTGTTTCTTTTGAGATGTTTAATTCCTAATCAGACCCTGAGTCCATTTTTCCTTGGATCATCTGATTTGTCTGGAAACAACTGCCCAGGTTCAAGAGTTGTCACTTCATCAGCCATTTATTTGATGTGGCCATTAAGCAAAAATGTTGATCTGATTTCTCAAAACAAATTCTTGATTGCTGTTTTCTAAAACTCTGCCGATCAGGGACTATGGTAGCATTTGCAGTTATGAATTCTGTTCAGTTTTGTTCAATGTTTTTTCATCGCGCTTTAAGTGGGAGAACTGCATTTAAAAATTCTTGTGTCTTAACATGAAATGGATATGTCTTACAGTGAATATCTATGACGTGAACCTAAGCCCTTGCTGGCTCTCATCTCCATTTATTTATTTGCAAAGACCTGTTGATTTTTCCTTTTCAACACAGAATTTTGCATGAAAGTTCCCATCCATGGGATAAGAAGGAGACTTTATAGCTTAAGTCCTAATTGAACATCCGTGAATGAAAGGAACCCCTTTGTTCTTAAATTTCTTAAGTGCGTCCTGTTGGGCGAAGGAGATTTTTTAGCCAGCTCTCTCTTTCCCTGTAATATTGCTCCCATTCTAGATGGTCTCCCTGTGTTCTCAGGCAAACATTTGAGGGCACAATAAAATAGCTGGAAAGTGGGGGTAGTAGACAGTGCCAACCAGTAAAACTGTGCTCAGTGGCACCCCCATTAGCAAACTACAATCCAGACCTGTATTGACTGCAGGTTTTAAGCCCCAACAAACTTTCAAGATCTTCACAGGCCATAGGACTTCACACCACCTCTACAAACATTTCAGCTGAAGGGCTGTTGTTTAAATCATACCTCAAGTCCTCTTCACAAGGAAGTGGCAGAGGGTCCTGCTGTTAGCAAGTTGTTGTTTTTTAACCAAGTGCCAGTGCCTGTTGTTGGAAGGGATCCCCCTAGATTTCTCCGTTTTCAAAATAGATGCTAAAAGCTCTTCTTTTGAAAAGTAGCTGCTGCTGCTGCTGCTGCTGCTTCTTCCTCTTCCTCTTCCTCCTCCTCCTCCTCCTCCTCCTCCTCTTCCTCTTCTTCTTCTTCTTCTTCTTCTTCTTCTTCTTCTGTTGAACCTACAAAGAAGCATAACTAGGAGGGCAGGTCTGGTGTCTGTTATGTCAAGGGAATAGCAATCTAATATATAATCAGATATTGCTCCATGTTTGTCTTGTGGCAGGAGGGCAGGAGAAATGTCCTCATGAATTTGCTAGGCACTTTAGGTGGGTCATTGTAATTTTTTTCCCTTTGAGTCAATGGGATCCTTGGTGGTCTCTGAGCTTGGTGGTTTTCTTGCAGATATTTCATTACCAAACTAGGTAACATCATTGGCACTGATGATGTTACCTACAGTAGTTTGGTAATGAAATGCCTGCAAAAAACCAGCAAGCTCCAAGAGCACCAAGGACCCCATTGACCTGAGCTGTAAATATTCTCTTCCATTGGTACTTTTGAGTCAGGGTTGACTCCTGGCGACTGTTGGGATGAGTTCTTGTTGTTTTCTTGGCAAGATTTTAGCTGTACTAATTTGCCATTGTCTCCTTCCAAAGGCTGACAAAGTGGCCAGCCCAAGATCACCCCAGCTGGCTTCACACCTAAGATGGGACTAAAACTCACAGTTTCCACCCTGATATCTTAACCACCACAACAAACTAGATCTCCATTGTAAATCATTAAGCTTTTAACTTTGGGTACTGTATATCTACTGTAGGTCCCCGTGCCCAAATTTCATATGTTATTTTGAAAAGTCAATTATTCCAGGTGTAGAGCATTCACTGAGGGTTATATCCGATTGCTTTCTTATATTCTGAAAAATAGCATGGCAATGACCCAACCAAATAGCTTAATTGAACACAAGCCTGGGCTTGCCTCTGTCAGAGTTCTTGGTTTGTTTAGTTTTTGACATCTTTAATGCACCATTCATATATTTAATATAAGCCCCTTTCTGTCCACTCCCAACAGACTCTAATGGCATTTATGTTTGCTTTCTTACCTTTTATGCTTTTTCAGAAAATGATGGATTGAATATATGAAATTCTTTTATGTTGCAACAGACCTTTTATTTTCTGTTTCCTTTTTATAGCTTAGAATATTAGAGCAATGTAGCGACAGATCTAAAGTAATCAAGAATAAGGTGAAAGGGAAACATGCGGATTCGGTTTCCAATAAAATCTTGTTTGAAGTAAATAATAAGGATAATTATATAGCAGAAGGCAGGGTGTTAGGATGTGTCCACACCTATGCGTGTAAGTAATGGCTATTGCTCTTTTAATTTCCAATAGTACCTACAAAAAGTGGCAAAGACATTGAAGTTCTGACTTTGCTGTCAAAACTATTTGTTCAAAGTTGCATTTCTGCATTCCTCTTGTCCTTCCACCCTCTTTTTAGGGGGGGGGGGAGAAATGAGCTCAGATTTACTTGTTCCCATTTACTTTTTGTTAATGTTTTTTTAAAAAGCTGTCATTGCCATTTAGTTAATTGGAGGCTATTCTGTTGGGGAATTCAGCTGCATTCTCATGCTAAGCACAACATTTTACTGAATAGGATGAGAGCTATAAATTCCAGGAAATAAATGAAGTGAAGAGATAGAAGTGTCAACCAACAGGAAAGTTGTAGGGAATGTGAATAGGAGTATGAGAGTCTCCTGTTCCATCATTCTTTTCACAGATTAAAATCTATAATTTGACATACTCTAAATAACAAAGCAATAGTTGCTATAGGGGAATAGGGGAATTGAGACCAAACAGGTCACCAAACACATTACTCATCATTATAGCCAAGAAGAGCTTTTGAGTCATGCATCTGAATGATGATGAGAGGATTTTAAGATCATTGTCAGTAGGGAATCTCTGTAGCAACCTAAAATTCAACTGATTATTGTCCTAAATAAAAGTTTGATACCTTGCAGAAAGACCATTGGTCCTCCCAGAGCCAGACATATGTATGGTACATTTCAGGGGAGATGACATACTGTACAGTAAAATAGTCTAATATAATCACCGACTGTACCGTAATGTATAATATTACTATAGATTCATATTATTGTACTTGCTAGTGCAAATAGGGGAGGTAAAGTTATAGGACTGGTGGCTTTGCTGAGGAGCCACTTCTCAGGCATTCATGGCAGAGATGAAATGTGTATTATGGATCCCCATCCCATCTCCTTTGGATGGATTGCCTATTAAGCTGGTCCAAGAAATAGTCTCTGGTTGAGCTATCTCCCTCTCCCTCTAGTGTTTGGTCATCCATATTGTTATTTTATCTCACCTGCAACGTCCTGTGATATGAAGCAGAAGCAGGCAAATAACAGATGTGGTTGACGATGAGGAAGGAGATCTCTTAGTAGGATTCAGTTGTCACATTCTGCCTCTTTGCTAATCCTCCTGCACAGCATCATACTCTCAAGCAGGAATTTCTAGTGACTCTTTTGTTTTTAACTTCACAAAAACAACATAAAAGAAATCTAAGGAATTGCCTAGACAGTCTTGTGATTTTTAAATAAACATGATCATGCAGGATCTTCACTCTGTGGAAGCTTACATTTGCTTTTTCTTCCACACTGAAACTAGTAAAGTTGGCTGTGATTGTGAACTGTGTCTAGACATGTGCCTTCTTTCAGATCATATCATAGCTTTTCTTCTTGTAGTTTCTGAAATTACAGTACAGCACCCACACAGATACTTTCATTTAAGTATTTTATTGCAAAAAAAAATCTGCCATATCCTACAGAGATTCCAGCTGACAAATTATGTGGATGGTATGTAAGAAAGACCTTGAGGAACAAGGCAGAGATACTGTTTAGGGAATGCTCAGATAAGAGAGGCCATACCCCATAGCTCTATAATGGGAGAAGAAAGAGAGATCTCCCTAACTTCTTAGGCTGCAAAGGAGACAATGAGAAATTTGTACTTTCAGGCTTAAAATAAGGCAGAATTAGTTCATCTGGTCATGCTTCCTATCTCGTTTACTTGGGAAGGGTGACATTATGATAGCTATCTCGTTTACTTGGGAAGGGTGACATTATGATAGAAGAGGGGTGTCAAACTTGCGGTGTCACAGCAGCGTCATGTGACATCGCAACTTTTTTCCTCTTTGCTAAACCAGGTGTGGGTGTGGCCAGCGTGTGACACATCCAGCCCACAGGGCGCAAGTTGGCAGCCCTGTGATAGAACATCCTTAAGCATCTTAATTTTTTTAAATCTACCTACTCAGCCTGTTGGGAAGTATCCAACCAGGCCAGGGGGAGGCATCAAGTGCAGATTTAGCCTCAAGTCTTTGCATAGCCACAAGTGATCCAGAACTGACTTCTCTTAAGTTCCATAGAATCTTATCTGTCTGCTCCCAGGCTAAGGCTGGCAGTCTGGGGAGTTTCCTGTATAATAGGCAGAATATTAAAAAACGTTAACTTTGAACTTTACACATGTAGGTCTGGTTACTTGTGCCTAGCACATCCTCTTTTTTCCACCCTGTCCTTTTTCATTTTCCCTAGTAGCAAATATAGCAGAGTTTGTGACAAGCGTTTCTCCATCTGAGCACATTTCTCTCCCTTTTCCTCTACACAAAAATTCTGAATTTCTAGAAGTGCAAAATACTCATTGGTACCTTTTGCCAAGTGTTCCTTCTATATTAATAACACTATATTTTCTAATCAGGGGAAACCCCTTGATTATATTGGCATCCCTGGGTTTTGTACCAAAGAAGCGATGATTTACAATGACATTTTTTTAAAATGGAGAACTATAGAACTGGTGACATCTGGTAAATCTTCCTAAAGATTCATTTTTGGAACATTACCTGTTAGAAAATGAAGCAATTGCTTTCCTTTGTTTTTTAGCTTCCTCAGAAATATTGTTATTCTGATTTTTTTTAAAGGATCCTTACTTGCACATAAATCATACATTCCTGTTAATCTGAGGGGAAATAGTATTCCTGGTTTTTTGCTGCTGTACTGTAAAAGCTTTTTTTTTTTAAAGCTTGCATTCAATTGTGTGAAACACCTGTGCACTCACTCAAAACAACTTGACAATTCAGAGAAAGAAAGGGATTAGAAGTGATTCGTGTCTCTGCTGAAACTTAAGCTGCCACCTACCACAACCAACACCAAAAGGAAGCAGAATTCTCTACAACAGGAGTGTCAAACTCGATTTCATTGAGGGCCACATCAAGGTTGTGTTTGACCTTGGGGGGCCATGGTGGGCGTGGCCAGCATGATGTCACTCATGTCAGGGGCGCACATGTGGTGGCTGAGCACTCTGCCAGTGAAAATGGGCTCCTAAGCTCTGTTTTTGGCTGCGACCACCTCCTGCAACCCTCTTCCAGCAAAAACAGAGCTTGGGAGGGCTGTATGCGGCCCTTGTGAGCTCTGTTTTTGCTGGCAGAGGCACCATGGGCCAGTCCTTCGCTGTTTCTAGAGTGGCCCTAAGCACCCTGTGGGGCGCATCCGGCCCCCGAACCTTGAGTTTGACACCCCTGCTCTACAACATTCCACATTCTGAGAAATATACTTATGTTTCTGTTTTTTCCACCACGGGGGCTTAGTTCCATTGAGGGAGATTGGAATACCATAACTAAAAATAAAAATAAAAACATGTACCAAGGATTAAAATTTGATGAAATTATTTGGATTCTCCACGAATGCACTATAAGCAGCCTTGATTCTCAGTCCTAAGGACCACAGTACCTTGCTACAGGCACTCACTAAGTTTCTGTGATCTCAGAAGTGTGCAGATGTCTATGTGATAGAGCTAAGCAGTGGCCACTCTACAATTATGGCTTATTATATAGCCAGTGTGGTTGTGATTGAGAATGAAAATTCTCTTTTTCCTTTTGAGATGAAGTGAGCCTGACAATGCATGGGATTCCAAGTAATAGAGTCATAATCATTGAGCCCATGGTCTCTCTCCAATTGCATAAATGTTACATGTGAGTGTTTTAAAGTCATTTTATCATGAAAAAGAAGGCAATTTAACATAACTATTACCCTGTGCTCTTCATGAAAAATGCATTAAGCAATTATAACTGAAAGTAAGAGGTCTTGGGAAGCAACCTACTGCTGTGGGCGATGTGTCCCGGCAGCTGCAAAAAAGTGTGAAGCCTTATTAAATGCCACAATTATTAGGAAGGTGATGGTTCATGTAATGGTGGGGTGGAGTGGGGTGGGGTGGGGTGGGGTGGGGTGGTGAAGATAGCATGTCTGCCATGTGCACTATTTCGTAATCATTTTGATTTTAAAAAATTCCCATTTGTTTTATTGAGACAACTATTTTTTTCATAGGCAGGAACTGCATTATAGGTAGTAAATAGTATGAAGTAGATTTCTTCCAATTATGGATATGAATGGCACACACTCCACTTGCGAAGCATGGCAGAGCTTTGATGCAATTATTGTAACCTACAGTGCTTCAGGAAAATGCTGGGTTTTTGTTATCATCCAGAGGCCCATGTCTGGAAATTTTAAATGGGAAAACTAAGAGCCTCTTTCCTTTCATAGCGCATTTTCCAGTTCTCAACTAATTTTTCCAGTGCTCTGGCTGGTTGCTAAAAGTCTGATGCCACAAATCAGCGACCATGGACCAAGCTAGTTCATCACAATGAAAGGCTGATTTTCAGCACAGAGCAACTTTTTTGAAATAGAATTGCTCATTTGATAGCTAATGGTGCTGCCAGTTTAGATGATTGACTCCCAGATGTGAATAGTTTTTGGACATTTTCACTCCCTTTGGTGTTGGCCATTATATGGCCATTTGACATGGAACTCTCCTCAACCACCACTTCCTCTTCAGCCTAGTTTCAAATGCATTTTAACTCATTCATTTAACAAGCTAAGAATTTCACAAAAGAAATGTAGAATTCTGGATTGTACAACAACAGGGATAGGAGTATAGTTTCAATGTACTCTTCCACTTTTAAAAGCTCTCTGCGTATTATACATTATCAAATCAGGAGTACTATATAGAATCCTCTCATATCTAATGACCATAACATAATGACCATAACAATTAAAATATTTTAGAGTGTGTAGAACAGCCCTTAAAGCAATGTCTTTATCACACTTTATTTCCTGATTTGCAATATGTAAGGTTGCAAACAACCAAAGATAAGCATTAATGTAAAGGTGCAAACATGTAACATAGAAGAATTACAGAAAACAGAATTCAGGACTTTTTCATCATGTACATAAGATTCCCATCTGATTGCATCAGTATCTTGGCCATGTTAGAAAAAAAAAAAACCTAAGCTTTTGTGTTATTGAATACTTCTGGGTAGATGGAACACTCTTAGATCTGGAGCCAGTGGGTTGCAGCCCATAATTGCTATTATTATTGCAATTGAGTGACTGTTGACAGGGTTACATGGACTGAAAAATCATCACTTTATTTAACTAGGTTTCGTCAGATACTGTTTTGCTGAATTGTTACAGCTCACAATTCCATCTGGCTCCTGTCTGTAGCCTGCCTCTAAACTTTTCAGTGCTGTCCACTGGCCTCTTTTTTTCTATCCTTCCCAAATGCAGCTGTCAGTATCACTTTTGTGGTTCCTTTATTTTTAGAGAGAAAGCTTTAAGCCCAGATTATGTGGCCATGGTCAGTACAACATCACTTGGTTGTTCAAATTCTTGGAGATTATTTGTCAAGACTCCTTACTTGGGAATGCAACATTTGTCAGGGCTGGAAAATTGAACTTGATATTTGGAAAGGTTAACTAACATTTGAAGTAGTTTTGTGAATCTACCAGGCAGTTTGTATTATACTATACAGTAAGTGAATTTTGAAATTTCACACACAAAAACAAGTCCTATACAATGGTTCTGTTCACAAACTGTGCTAAACCGTGTTTTGCTTTACTTTGATGTACTGAATAAACCACAGTTGGTTGATTTTACACAGTTGAGCAATCAACTGTGACTTACCCATTGCAATGGTTAGATTCATGGAGAATGTTAAGTGGAACTGAAGAAACACCATGATGGCTTTCCATGGTATGTGAATGAGACATGCCAAAGAGAACCATGTTAAATTTGTATAGCCTATATGTAATTTCCCTATTTATAGAGTAAAATATCCTGAAACATTCTGTAAATGTCAATCTTTGGAACCACTTCAGAAGTTTCCTATCGTATTATATAGCTTTGGAAAGAATCTTCAGCATTACACAATATCCTTGTAATTTTTTTCTTGTCTGTGTTGTCTTCTTAATTTGAAACTCATATTTCAAAACTGGCCTGCAGTTTTCTCCATCAACACGTGTCAAGATTCCAAGGAATTATTATAGCTACAGTCCAAAGGTTTCATAAGGCCTTAGATTGACGAGGAGGAAAGCTGATGTAGCGTATGATGGTGGAATTTATGAGAGTTTATTAATCCTTACCAGTTATTAGCCAGGCTGCTCCTTTGCTGCCAAAACAAGAGGAGATTTCATAAGTTTGTTTAGTCATTTTCTTTCTGCCTCCAAGACCTTTTGTAATACTGCCCTTATCTAATCATATAGGCTGTTTCCTTTTCTAGCAGAGATGCCAGGTTTGGTTTTCCCCTTGCCAACATTCTCCCACAGACATCTCAGTGTGACCTATTGCATCCAATAGGTTCCCTCCTCTAGTTACTCATTAAACTGCTTTCCTGGTTTTATTTGCTGGAGTTTCTCCAGACCTGCTTTTAATTGAGATTGTATTTGGCAAGAAACCCCACAAGTGTGACTGAAAAAAGGGGGAATCAATAATTTTCCAGGTTTTCAAAAGCTTCTTCCTGTTAACTTGGAAATGATTTCATCATCAAAATAGCTATTTTGCATGCAGACATGCTTTAAGTAGGAATTTCCCAGGAAACCTTCTTGAAGAATTCATCCGGCTGTTCTTTTTACCTTTGTAGCATATGTAGATCCAGAGGCAGTAAAGTTTGTGATTGAGGAGAATGTGGCTGAGAAATTAGCATACCTGCTTTTTAAGGTACATCGTGGGCATTAAAGTGAACGAGTGTGTTTTAACCCTGTCACTTGTGTGTTTAGCTGATTGCAGAGTGAGGAACGTTTGAACCTTGAGATCCTAGGGGCAAGAGAAAGCTAGGTAAAGTTATACAGGGTGGAAGACAATCATATCTAGAGATGAAAGATTGGGAGCTCACACTCCTCAGTAGGCTTCCCAATTCACAGGCACTCATTGTGTCCGCAGTTAGAAAGGCAAGCCTGATAGAATTTTTAACAAGAGCTGTCAAAAATCCATTAACAGTCTTGCAAGGACACATACCACAGCTGAATATGGGTCACGAACAGCAAACATTGCAAGAGAGCAGAGAAGAGCTTGTTTTAATTCCACAGGCAGAGGGTTGCATCAGAGTTTTTGCAATTCGTGCAGTCAGCTGGATGATTATGGAAAACGTTCCATTCAAGTTGATTTGATCTCATGTCTTATTAAATTCTGTATTTAATCAAATCAAGGTTAATGAGAATGGGGGAAAACTAAACACAACAGATAAGGAAATTTGGACACCCTTTCAATTAGCACCTGATAGCCTTTTTTGGCTGAAGAAACGGCTTCCAACTATTTGCTACTGGAAGATATATATATATTCTTACTTTTGGTGTGGTTTCATGCAGAATTCTTCTAGTTCAAGAATATTTTGAGGACTCTTTGCATGCACTTCATGTTTGAGATCTTCCCACATTTTTTACAGCAATAGACAAGTTTGGGGACCATGTCAGCCATTCCAAAGACTTTCTCTTTCTCTCTTGTAATAGCTTCATGATTGATTTGGGAAACTATTTTGGACTGTTGTCTCGCTAATATTTCCAAGCTCTTTTCAGTTTCAATTTCTTCACTGACTATGGAACATTAGCTTCTTGGAAATGTTGAAATTTAGTAGAATCCATCCTTCCTTCCGCCCACACAATACTTCCTGTGCTCCTGATGCCATATAACGGTCTTGCTCAATGCCTGGCAAAATGTCCTTTTCTTTAAATTCCTCAGACATTTTTCTTCAAATGTTTCACGTGCAGTGCCTAAAGAAGTCAACATTGGTTTTTATCAGTCGAAAGCACCTTGTTCCAAAGGGTTTCAGGCTTATCAAAGTTTGTTGGTTTATGTGTTTGCATCACTGAAACAATGACCCGTTATGAGATTAGAGAAAATATTTCTTTCTGATAACTCTCTGATGAAGATTATTGTTGTATAATCAATACTGCATAGAGGACTTTTGGGCAACGATTTCAGTGTCAGTTAAACGTTTCGGCAAGTCTTTTGCAGTGATTGTGGCTTCTACCTTGCAGATCAGTGTCCCATAATCAGTGAAAAAATGAAGTTTAAAAAAAAAGGTTGGATATTTCCAAGACCTAAGAATATTTATCAGCTAGTAGAGTTCCACAAGGAAGAGTAAGGCAAAATCCAAAAACAAGAACTAAAAGCTGTTAGGAAATATTTGGAAGCTGTTGTTTCTACCAAAACAGGTATTGACTGAAAAGGTGCGCTTTTGGTCTGCCATATTCACTGTTTTGGGGGGTTTTTTACTGTGTAAATAACTATCCATAAATTATAAGGACATCCAGGAATATTTTCAGAAAGATTTTGCATTTAACTTTTTACCACATAGAAGTTGTGTCAATTTCTGTTCACTTCAGGAGTCCAAGAATATGCCTAAACTTTTATATACAGTTGTGAAAAGACTGGAAGAAGAGCAACCAATTCAAAGTGTTGTGCATTTAACATGTTTTCTAAAACAGGGGTCCGTGCAGAGGTGGTATTCAGCCGGTTCGGACCAGTTCGCCCGAACCGGTAGCGGAAAACTCGGTTGGCCCTGCTCACCCTCCCCAGCTCTATTCCATCCTATTTAAGCATGTCTTTGAGGCCGGGTGCATGTATGAACGTGCATGCTCACATTTGCAAACCAGTCGGAAAAGTAAGTGAATACCACCCATGGGTCCGTGGCATGCCAGCAACCAGTCCGCACAAACAAGCAAAGTCCCTTTCAGCAGGTTCCGGCAGGCAGCATGCAAAACCACGCTCCCTCCGGCCCACGGAAAAGCCTCTCTCCACAGAACTAGTTCCTGGTGCTCCAAAGGTTGGGGGCCGCTGTTCTAAAGCATGATTATGCTACAATATAATAGGACAGCCCCTGACAGCCTGTATGCATATTATATTCCTATCTCTAACACATAAAAATTGTTCTATGATGAGATAATCTAGGATGCATTTTCATGTCTTGCAAAGTTACTAATACAAGGAAATATAATTTAGCAATGTAATATGCTTCAGGGAAGTAGGCTTGGAAAACTGGATTCAGGAATCTGGTTTTCTGCCAGTAGGAATCCTGTGTAATGTTGGTACAGAGCCAACCTTTCACTGGCTCTTTCAGACCTTTCAATATAATTCCCGCCAAATAAATAAATAAAAACTTCATATTGTCTGAATATTAGGCTGTAGATAGTTTATTCATGGTTGGTTTGACTGATCCATAGTTGGTTGCATTCACATGTCATGCCAAGCTATAAAACATGATTTATAAACCATAATGGATAGTAATAAAAAAAACTGATCATGACCCAGTATATAAACTAAAATCAAAACTAATCTTGTATATGATCCAGATCAATAGATAATCATTCTAACTGCAAGCAAACAAACAAACAAATTTAACTAGTGTCCTCTGTTCTTGCATTAAATCTAAAAAAGGCCTCTCATCAGGTTGGCCTCTATTCTAATTTTAAATTAATATGCACCTGTTTTTACAATCCCATTAATATGGTATCAGGATTTTTAAGCGTTTACTAGAGGAGGATTAAAAAAAGCATAATAAACTTGAAGGGATACCACAATATATCTGCTCATAATAAGTATTTAGAGGTGTCACCCTTGGCTTAAAGGAAATCGTTTAGAGAACAATTATGTTTCAAAAGAGAATCATTCTTGTAAAGAATTTAAATTTAAATCAAGATTTTTTAAGCGTGCCAGAGCTATAATTACAATGCCTGCAGTGATTTCTGCTCTATAGAGAAGGGTCATTTCATCACAAAATTGCCTTGGAAAATTTGAATAATGTGAGCCTGAAATTTGCTTCAGCTTCTTCACAGGATGGCAATATCCACATGCCCTATGAAAAAGCTGAATTTTCTTAAGCAATTTAAGAGGGGATAAAGGCACTATTCTCAATTTAAAATTATCTCTTTGTGCCCTTGAGACGCAAACTCAAACACCTTCCCTGCAGTCTCTCAGCCTTCTTTCAATTGCCTGCGCAGCCAGAAAAATCTCCCTAGATTTTTTCTTTTTCTCTCTGTCTCTCTCTTTTTAAAAAAAAACTTTTTGGCTCATTATAAATTAAGTGGTAAGCTATACATGTTTCTCTGGAGGCATCATCCAACTAGGCTTTCTGTACCCTCAAATTTAGTGAAGCATTTGTTGTCTGAGGTATTTGTTTTTAGACTTTGCAGAAAAAATTGACAGCTGAATGCAAAGCAGTTGCATATTTGTCACAAAATCCAAAGCCACCCATAGACTGGTCTATATTTTTATCATGTTAACCTAACTTGGGTATATTCAGAGGTGCCATCGAATTAGGGATAGACAATATTTATTTATAGCATCATTCTCAGTAATGTAGCACACAACTATATATATATTAATGGTTGATCAGAGCCAAAAACTCTTTCTCTTTAGTTAGTCCTTTGAATGCATCCTACTTCATAATGCATTGTCTGCAGTGTTTCAGAATTTAGAAGCAAAAAATGGAAAATATAGTGAGAGGTCCTTGGTGCTCTCTGAGCTTGGTCGTTTTCTTGCAGACGTTTCATTACCCAAACTAGGTAACATCATCAATAGCTAAAATTGATGATGTCACCTAGTTTGGGTAATGCAACATCTGCAAGAAAAC
>JANHFM010000994.1:0-14058 GCA_032468115.1 Grayia smithii
AAATAGATTGAAAAATATTGATTTCCTATGACTATCTTATCAGTTGTGGAAGCCTTTAGTCATAAATTTGAGGAATATAACTTTCTGTGGTAAAATACAAGTCTAAATTTCTCTCTCTTATTATTTTTTTTAAATTATTTACAATGATTCTACAGTTTAAAAGACCCATATAGTTTATGGGTCATACTGGTTTGCTTTGGTACCTCCTTTTGTTACAGCATACAAAACCCTTTTCAAACATTTGATCTTTAAAAATATCCATAATTTAACCATCATGGAAATCTTAAAATGGAAAGCACAGTGAGCCACCTATGGTTAATGAGCTACATGCAGGCTCCTCCCCATTTCACACTGCGAGCCACAGTCCTCCACAATTAGACAGATGATGTACAGTGGCAAAGCACTGATTTTCCATTATACTTTCTTTTCATTTTTCTTTAAAATGAAAGCTAAACATTTAGGTTAAACCTTCAGCAAATTGTGATGGACAACCTCTGAATGATATAAATAGGGACAAGACATACCTGCATTGGTTACTTACTGAATCAGTATTGACTATAAGACAGTGTTTCTCAACCTTGCTCTGCTGGCTGGGGAATTCTTAGAGTTGAAGTCCACACATCTTCCAATGGCCAAGGTTGAGAAACACTGCTATAAGAGGACTGGATAGTCCCTGGCAATAATGAGTAATTACTAGAAAAAAATATCAAAAATGTCCTACAATATTGCAAAGAATTCATGAGCTTATCAACTGTTTTTAATTAATAATAACCTAATTAATCAACAGCTTTAATCAGTTGTCAGTCCTTACTGGTTTTGTGTAGCAATTTCACACTGAGCTGCTATTGTATGGTTTTGAAGTTGCCTCATGAATTATTTTTTTACTCTGAAGGAAAGCCCTTTCTTCCCTCAATAAGGAAATGTCAAGTGAGTATGGATTGGTTTTCAGCACTTCTGCTTCCAGTTTTAATTCATTTTGTGACTCTTCACATGCAACTGTTATTGCTTGCTTGATAAGAAATACAAAAATAATCCCACTGGCTTTAATTCTTCCTTCTCCCATTGTAATGCTGACAGAAAACTGTTCTCTAAATTGCAAATACTGTTGGAGAAATATACTTCCATTTTGGTCCTATGTGTTGCATTTTTAATGTAAAATATAAAGCATATCAGCAGATACAAAATCCTTTTATTAAATAAAGTGAAACTTTACCTGATTCTATAGGCAACATTTAGGATCACATGTTAGATCTCCAACTTCCAAGCCTGTTTTGGAGACTGTTGTTTCTCCTCAGAAATTTAAAACGCTCAAAGGGAAATGATATATGAAACCCAAGTATTTTTTTTAATAGAAACAGACATAAATCTGACACAAAGCACGTGAACATCTGACTGAAAATATTTGAACAGCTCTGAGGTAGCCTTATGGAGTCACCTGGATGTCTTGAGAAGAACAATCAACTCAAACTGTCTAAGTATGAGGCCAATTACTGTCATCACTGACAATTTATTTGGCTCTTTTATAGTTCCTTTTTAATCGCTGCTTTTATTCCCAGTTACTCATATGATAATTACAATAGATATACAATTGTTATGACCTACAATTCACTGTAGTAGATTAGAACTGGGGAGAAATTATTTTTTCAAGCCTCTCCTCTGTCTATTCTTCACTTCCTCACTTTCCATTATTCTCATTTGCTCACAATAACACCACAGAATCAAAACTATTGGAGTACACAGCTTTGCAGCACTATCCTATTCACTATTAATCACGAAATTGGAGCAATACTGGAAGCAGCAGCTAAAAGAAAAAATACAACAAGTAATCTGAAAGTTTTGGAAGCAAACACAGAGAAAAGTGAAGAGTGATGTAAATTAAGCAGCCTCTAGAAAAAGAATGTGGGTGTCAAACTCGATCATGTCACATGATGTATCATGATGTATTGCAATGTTTTTTTTTCCTTTGCAGAACTGGGGTAGGCGTAACCTGTGCATGACGCATCTGGCCTGCAGGCCGCCAGTTTGACAGGCCTGTGTTATACTGCTCTATACTCCTCAAAATCATGTTTTGTGAATGTTCAATACCTTCTTAACAATTGTAATTTAAGTGGCACATCTTTCATATTTTAATTTTTGATACATTTTATACAATTTTCCTTTCCTTCCTTCCTTCCTTCCTTCCTTCCTTCCTTCCTTCCTTCCTTCCCTCCCTCCCTCCTTTCTTTTTCTTTCTTTCTTTCTTTTTCTCTTTCTTTCTTTCTTTCTTTCTTTCTTTCTTTCTTTCTTTCTTTCTTCTTCTTCTCTATTTATAAGCACTCCCCAATCCAAGTCATTCTATATTTTGCACCTTATTTGGGTTTTTAGAACCAGAAATCTGAAACTATTTCTTATAAGGGGAGCAGGAAGTACATGTTACAACATGTTAACCAAGTTGCAGACATTCTGATGTGAAATGTTTGCAGTCAAATTATGCCATAATTTGAAGTCAATAACTTAACTCTCCTGAGTTTCTCTCCCAACACAGTACATATATTTAAGTCTCACCTAATCAGTCTGTTTAATCAGACTGTTTATCGGTGAACTCTGTACACACAAAAATCAAGACAAACATGCCATTACTACAGTGAACATTTGTTAAGCTAAGTTGCAATTAATTAAAAGATGGAGTTTCAGATATCTTTAAAAAGCAAAAAGCAACCTATATGTACGATTTAAAATGCAGCAAGGATACTAATTCCACAGTGAATCCCAATGATTTCTGCTTTTCTTCAGCATAGCTGAATTTCAACATATCAGTGGCAAAGATGCCATCTGATTAGCCTCAAGTCAGCAATGGCCATGTTCACAAAAATGTAATCTTATTTTACAGTGGAAGAATGGCAACATCATCCAGGAATAAATACCCAAATGACAATCTGCAACAAAATTGCATCTGGGTGCCAGACCTATTTATGCCAGCTGTCAAAGGCAATCACTCACTAGTTACATACTTAACATTCTAGATGGAGCCTGCACGTTTATTTCTTTACTGTATTTAAAATTATTCAAAAGACTGGCTTTCATCACCACAAGCCATTTCTAGCAAATCATCACACTTCTTACATAAACATTTATTAACCCCCCTGGAGCCTCAAGGGGAAATTAGTTTCTGGTATAATGGGAAGAAGGGAACTCCAAAGAAAAGATTGCAATCAGTGGCTTCTATAATTCATAAAGCATGCTAAGTTTGAAGGGAAGGATCCCTTGTTCTGTGGTCCACAGTTCAGATGCTCATCTCTTGATTGAAGCAGGCCACCAAAGATTCATAATGATCCCCTTTGCATATTTATTAGGCTGTGCAAGCTGATTGGATTCTCTCAACAAGACACTTCACTTCACAAAGGCAATGCCAGGCTTTCTCACAAAGGAGGAGAGGCCGGGCACTTCACTTTTCCAGGTCTAAATGCAATTCTAAGGACCAAAGGACGCAGCTTTAGGAGCAAGGGGCCATGTTGCTTTGTAAAGCAGCTTTAAGGGAACAAGGCACTCAAACTAATGTTAAATGAGAGAGTCCTTCAAAGATACACAATCAATCAGAATAGAGCTGGAAGGGACCTTGGAGATCTTCTAGTCCAATCCCCTGCTCAAGCAGGTATCCTATATTATTTCAGACAAGATACTGTCCCGTTTCTTCTTAAAAACCTCCAATGATAATTCACCTACAACTTCTGAAAGCAAGCTGTTCCACTGGTTAATTGTTCTCACTGTTGGGGTGCTTGTCCTTAATTCCGGGTTGCTTCTCTCCTTGATTAGTTTCCATCCATTGTTTCTTGTCTTGCCTTCTGGTGCTTTGGAAAATAATTTACCTTCTCTTTTTTGTGGCAGTGCCTCAAATACTGGAACACTGCTATCATGTCATCCCTAGTCCTTCTTTTCTCTAGGCTGACCCTACCCAGTTCCTGCAACCGTTCTTCATATGTTTTAGTCTCCAGGCCCTTAATCTTCTTAGCTGCTCTTCTCTGCACTTTTTCCAAAGTCTCAACATCTTTTTTGTAATGTGGTGACACTGCCCTACTATTCACGCAATAGGCTATGTTGATTCTTGCATTGCCAGCCCAAGATGTTATTTGTTGCCAATAAGGCCCTGAAAAGCATAGCAACTTCACGCACATCATATACCAGAGCAGAAATAAATAACTTGAAACTCAGGATTTTATAAACCTACCATGTTTTCCTGAAAATATGACTTACCCTAAAAGTAAGTCCTAGCTTGATTTTTACACGTGAGCGCAATATAAGTCCTACCCCCCAAAATAAGCCCTAATTAAGACCCTGCCCAGTCCAGGGTGCCCAGGTAAAAATTAAGCAAGGGTGGGGGTGGGGTGGGTGGAGCTACCCTACTACTTACCTTCGGACAGTTACAGCCAGGCCTCACACACCTCGACACCTGCCTTGCTGGCCCATTTCTTCTGCAGCCAGCAAGGCCTGCAAGGCTTTCCAAAAGGCCTCTGCAGTCAATAACACAGGTCCGGATAGATCCAGAGCTCTGTTATTGGCTGCAGAGGCCTTCGGGAAAGACTTGTAGGTCTCAGAAGATGTTCCTAAAGGCCTCTGACAGTGAAAAGGAGGGTAGGGTGGATGTGCGCAAATGAGGTGAGTCAGTGGATGATACACACACATACACACACACAAAATAAGAGCTGGTGCCTTTTTTGGTGGCAAAAAAAATATAAGACAGGATCTTATTTTCAGGGAAACATGAGTACCACAATGCTTCCAAAACGTATTACTAAATATTAAATATGAGCGCTTCTGTGGGATCATGGTTATGTTAGTGGAGTGGGAGTGGGAATGACAAGTCCTCCTTTCACCAAGGCAGCTTACTGAGGAACAGTTCTTTTTTCTTCATTTCATTGAGTTATTGTGCAATTTATCCATGAGGTCCTGTGTAAAAATGGGGGCAAACCTAAGAAAGAATGATTATAACAACTTGCTTCCAGAAATTATAAATGCTCTAACACTTGAAGTTTTTTAAGAAGAGATTGGATAACCATTTGCCTGAAATGGTATAGGGCAGTGCTGGTGAATCTATGGCACGCATGGCATGTGAAACCATCCTGCGAAGCATGTGTGACCTCGCTGGCTCCTCTGCCCCGTTCCTGTGCCCACATGCATGCTGGTCAGCTGGCTGTTGCGTGCGTGGGAGTGGCGAAACCCAGAAGAGCGGCATTCTGTCATGCATGGGCAGGCCACCACCCAAACCTCCGGGTTTACATTGCATGCATGCACGATGGCCAGATGTTCATCAGGCACGTGTCCAAAAACCAGCCCACGCATGCACGACAGACAGCCGCTCTTCCGGGTATTGCCGCTTCCGTGGGTGTGGAGGCCAGCGGGGCTGCGCATTCCTCAAGGGATGGTTTCGTGTGCCACTTCCAGCACGCAGGCCAGCACACGGGCACGGAAAAGGTTCGCCATCACTGGTTTAGGGTTTCCTGCCTAAGCAGGGGTTGGAATAGAAGACTTCCAAGATCCCTTCCAACTCTGCTATTCTATTCTATTCTATTCTATTCTATTCTATTCTATTCTATTCTATTCTATTCAATGTTTGAATTTTTATTGCATTTATATGCCTCCCTTCTCCTGAAGGACTCGGGGCGGCTTACAGAGTTAAAAGACAGTATAAATATATAAAAATAAATGCAATTTAAATATATAAAGTTAAAATATTACAAAATTAAAATATCTAAAATAACCCCATGTCTCAGCCTATTTGTTGGAAAAGCCATGTCTTGAGATCGCTGCGGAAGGAGCGGAGGTCGGGGGCGGTCCGGAGGTCGGTGGGGAGTTCTATTCTATTCTATTCTATTCTATTCTATTCTATTCTATTCTATTCTATTCTATTCTATAAGGTTAGCAGCAACTTTTTTTCCAGAACAAACACTGTGGGTCAATTCTGAATGGAAAAAAAGTGGCTATTTAGCCATATAGGGCTCTATAAATTAAAACCAGCAATTTGGATTACACCCAGAAATCTAGACCATCCATTATAACTAAATGCAGGGAAATCCAGAATTAATAAGAGGGCAAATGTATTTATACTATTTATAATTATGAAGACTGTTGCCAAGAGATGTGATGACTGGTACTATGTTAAAGTGTTTTAAAGAACTGAATATTTTAATGGAGTATGAGACTATCAATGGCAATCTAATTTTTTATGACTATTTGATACTTCCAGAATCATAATTTTCATTCCAGGAATATTAGCTGCTATGGAACCACAGTAGAGGAATTACTTTCTTTACTGCTATTACTTTCTCAAGTTTTCTAAATTCATTTTGTGACACAAAGTGCAGGGCATAATCCAGCAAGATTTCTCATATGATTTTACATGTACTGCAGATGGTTACTATTCCTGGGTAGCATATGAGCTTTCAACCTTTCAGTATCAAGTGAAGAGTTGCTTTCTCCTCTTACAGTCAGGTTGAAACAGTCTGGCTGAGCCAGGATAACATTAAGAGGGCTGGGCTATTAATACAGGAGTGGATGATCTGTGGTCCCAGAATTTTTGTTGTAACTACCATGGTTCACAGAGTCCTCTCTGATCATAAATGTTGAACATTTGCTACACTGCAGCATGAAAGATGAACAAAAAGGTACAAATTCTAAACTAACCTTAGTACAACTTTAGAAATCTCAGAACAATCTTAGACTCTTCTTAAAATGGCAGAAATCAACAAAAATCCTGGTTCTTCTGTTCTCTAAGGACCTTGCACTCCTCCAAAATATTATATGTATCCATACATATTTATTCTCCATCCATAGATGAATAAAAATGCAATTTTTAAAAGCTTTTTTTTAAACCAAGAAAAGAAAGAAAAGACTTTTTCAGAATGGAATTATTTCAGCCACCTTGTGCGATCTGGACAGACAGTAATATGCATTAAGTGTCCTTTGAGTTTCATTTGAAAGAACAAAGTTTAGAATTCTTTAAATGTTGATGGGAGGTGCTTGACTAATGAAACTTACAATCTCATTCCAATCATTCCACTTTCCTCTTGAAATCCATCCAATGCATTTATCATTATTCCAGTTGCACAAAACAGCTCCAGTCACACACCAGGCTCACTGAAAGACTTGTCAAGACTGCAACAGTAATTCACAAATTCACTAAAATTCCCTGCTCCACTGAGCAGCATGACAGCTCTGCCGACCGCAGTAACATTTCTATTCAAACTGGCTTTGGTGCTGAAACTATAAATATCCTTGCAATATTTCCTGCTTCAGAACATAAAGACAGCTTTACAGCACTGATAAAATAGAAATTACTTTCTCTCTGAGGTCTTGCTGGAATTTTAATGTCTGTTTTGCAATAAAGTAGCTCCTACACATTTCGATTTGAGAGAGAGAAAACAAACGGTCTAATTTAGTTACAATAATGACTCCTCTTGTGTTGTCAGCCCTGATCTGTTCCTTGGTTGGAGGGCTGTTACAATGTGTACTGTGGAGAGCTATTGTGATTTTTATAATAATATTAAATTTCTTTCTCTGCCCTCCCTTCTCATCTCAAGATCTATCAGCTTGGTTAATTATAGCATGCAGCAACGAGAACCTAGAAATAAAGTTTGTATGTGCCAGGGGGCCGGGAGATGGAGGTGGGAGTGTGGAGTGGGGTCACTAAAGTTTACAATCCCTAATAATGTTTATGTAAAATTACTTATCATAGCTATAAACTGTTGACCAAGAATTTAAAGTTTCTTCAATTGAAAATTGGGAGAAAATTAGCTACTGCTGAGCTCATCAACATAATATTTAATTATGCAATTATGCAGTATTTAATGACAGTATCTGTCATTTTCAGTCTTTGTTAAGGCCTTCAAAGAAAGTAAAGCCCTTTTATTTCTTTTTCGATGTATGAATACAAAGTCTTCAATTGTCCTTATAGCCTATACATTGCAGACAGCAGGGAGTGGAGAACAAAATAGAACAAAAGAAATACAACTAAAGGACACAATCCATTTGGGGCCCCCATTGAAATGAATGGAATTGTGGATAATAACTTCCCAAGAGTAGAATGTGTTTGGTGATTCATTTGCCTAAAAGATGCATGGCATTAAACAGATAGGATTGTACAGTATATTCAGATACTACCGAGCACTAAAATGGAATTAAACCTGGTCAGATGGCAAATTAAAAATGTTATTGACCATGGCAGGAGAATTACAACAAAACCTGGGCCAGAGTATTACTGAACTCCAAAGACTAAATCCATTGAATCATTATAGTGCAGCAGTGATAAATAGGATATAATAGTGTTACTAAAACAGATGGCAGCACTCAAATAACCTTCATTGAAGTTGTCAGGTTTTTTGAGTGGTCTTCAGTGAACCTTCTACGGAGTTATAACAGAATAAGTATTTTATAGATTGAAATCTATAAAATACTTATCCTGATAAAATTGTGTGGAAGTTTCATTGAAGCTTGTTAAAAAAGCTTGACAGTTTCAGTGAAGGTTGTTTGAGTGTTGCCATCTGTTTTAGTAACACTATTACTTCCTATTTATCACTGCTACACTATAGTGATAGTGGCAAATTTTTGAGTTATATCTGATAAAATCTGAAACACATTTGCAAGGATGCAAAGCACAGTTATCCAGTTTGAAAGTCTTCTGAATCCTGCCAAGAGTTTCTATTTACATCACCCATTTTCAAATTCTGTGTAAATGTTACTAACTTGCTTGACTTTCATCACTCATTCTATACTAGATGTAACCATGCTTAAAATAAATCCCTTGAAATCAGTAAAACCCTGCTTAAATCATGTCTAACTTCTCTCATTCATACCAAGCATATTTAAGATTGAATGAAACCCATTAATTATTTTACATCCAATCTGGATTTGTGCAGCTTGGACGTAGCTGTTGGATAAATGAATCCGAAGAACTAGAGCTTGAGAAAGTAAGTTTGCTGCCAGGATCTATGTGAGAGCTCTAAGAATGTTCTTGTGGGGAAAGGAAGTGAATTGCCAGTGCTGATTACTGGGAAGGGAGTTCCTCCTCTGGCAGGAATGAAAAACAGAAGAACTGAATCTTGTTAATATTTATGATGCTGGGAATCAGCTAATTAACTCATGACTTTCCCCTTTCCAAGTATACCTGGTGACCTACTGGGTCTATATGGAAGGGGCCTTCCCTCAGCACACCTGCCACATCATTGGTGAGGCCCAAATTGCTGCCTCAGCTACAACAACTGAAGCCTCCTCCTTCATGCAACTTGGCTTGTTCAGATGGAAAGTCTTGAGCTGGGGCAGATGGGCAGATACCATGAATGTAGCATGTAAAGCCATTTTAAGGCTACCTCAGCTGTGAGCTGATGATACCACAAAGTAGCTGGCATGAGCGTAAGCCTTCTAGAAAGGGATAGTGAGGCAATTTTTGCATTGAGGCAAAGAGATTATTCAGATAATGGCCTTTAGTTTGAAAGTATATTTATCATCAGTATGTTCTGGTGTGAAGACAAAGGATATATGTAATATTTATTAATGGACTACTAGTCTTAGACTTCCTTGCTTATAGTGCACTGAAATATTGGATTTCTAATTTTCTCCTTTTGGTATAACTAAATGAAATTGTTAAAATCCCAAAGTGGCAGTTTTAGTGGTAAGAACATGCAAACTGTGTTCTTGGAAAAATAAATCATTTAACTTTGCAAAAAGAATAAATTGCATATTATCTAATCCAGACACTTTTGTTTCTGGATTACTCTAATCCTAACAGGGCTAGGGTTTTTCCTCAACTTTTGAGGGAAAAACCTTACAGGTGCTATTGACAAGATGAAATACATATTGATGTGTGAATCTAGAAATCAATTTGAAACCAATTATCTGACCTTAGTTTTTTTTTTTTAAATGTATTTTACAGCCTGAGTTATAAAAGTCACCCTCAAATAAGAAGTAAGTTTCAAAAGTCTTTTTCCTTTTTCCAGTTCTTCTAACTGCAAATAGTGTGTCTCAGGGGTGAGACACCATATTTTTATCCAAAAGGCTTTAACCTTTTTACATATCCACCAAATATGGAAATACGTTGCGTCATCACAATCACATCTCCAGCATTTAGGTTGTTGACTTGGATACATACAAGATAACTTTTTTGGGTCTAAATGCCATTTATAAAACATTTTATAAAAATTCTCTCTTAAATTTTGTGCTTGTAAAATGTAAATTTTACATTTCTAACCCATATTTTTTCCCACTTTTCCATCGTTATTGGCATCTGAATATTCTGTGCCCACTTTATCATACAGTACTTAACTAATTCAGTTTCTGAATCAATTTCAATCAATGCATTATATAACCTTCTTATATGCGCTTGACCCTGGTCCCTAATTTGCTTTACCAAATTTTCATCAGTTTTCATTATGCCAATTTTCTGATCTTCCTTCCATCTAGCACATAACTGTTCTTACTGGAACCAGGTCTGTATTATATTTTCTTCCTTTAAGACTGTTAAAGCCTTTAACTGTAATATATTCCCTTCCATTCTCAGAAGCTCTTTATATGTAGTCTCATTTTGTTTTTGTTCTACACTTATATTTTCTATCGCATGTCTGGTTTTGCCCATATGGGTATTTTATTATTTAACTTATATTGATATTTTTTCCAAACTCTCAACAGGGCATTTCTTAAAATATGACTTTTAAAAATATTATCTACCTTTTTATCATACAATAAGTAAGCATGCCATCCATATAACAGATCATATCCTTCAATATTCAATATCCTTTTTTCTGTTAAATTAAACCAATCACTAATTGTTGATAAAGCAGCTACATCATAATATAACCTCAAGTTAGGCATTTTAAGACCTCCTCTTTCACGTACGTCTTGCATTATCTTAAGCTTTACTCTTGGTCTTTTCCCTAGCCAGATAAATTTATTAATACCTTTTTGCCATTTATTCAAATTTACATCTTTCTTTAGTATTGGTATCATTTGGAAGAAAAATAGGAACTTTGGTAAAACATTCATCTTTACAGCTGCAATTCTTCCTAACATATTCCAATAAATTTTAATGTAACAGAATATGAAAAGCTCATTGATATGGTTTGAAATCTCACAATGCAACTAATCTTTAAGAAACTACCACTTGTCAAGTTTTACTGTACTATCAAATACGAGTATTTCCAATAATCTAAGAAGATTGTTAAAATAATCCTTCCTTTTCTAACAACATATTTGTATGCGGCTCGATTTTCTTTCTATACTTCAACTAAAACAACATATAATAAAATATATGCAGAAGCAGAAATAAGAATGTAGATGTCTTCATGTAAACCAGACATTATAGAGATTTGCAAAAATGTAAAACAATACCACTCTTTTCACTATTTTGTTTGATTTAGAAAATTTCATTAAAATGAAAAAAGCTTAAAAAGCTGAATTAATTTTTTTAAAAAATAAAATTTAAAATTTCTAACTTAAAAGTAGTTTTAATCTTCAAGTTGCAATTTAACAATAAATATCGATCTCATATAAACATAACTCCATTTACACAAAACTTCTTTGGGATCATTAATGATTTTTAAGAAAACAAAGAGATTCTGAAATTTTTTAAAAATGGAAACTATTGGACTCTAGAATAATACCACAGAAAATCAAATCCAGCAGAGGATGAAATAAACATTCCTAAAGTGGTAAACACTTCTGAGCTTTTTGCAGCAACTGCTAGCTTTTTGAACAGAAGATTACTCATAAAAATCATGTCCATTTATTTCTATCCTAAAAATAGCTCCTAACCTGTCACATGTATTTATTGTACTTCCAAGTGATACTCAAGTAGCTTTTGATCTATATACATTGCCTTGTGTGACAAAGCACTAAAGTTTTCAGAATCTGCCTTGATCCAGGAAAGTTAGTATCTTCATCTTGTTTCTAGATTGCTCATTAATACCTATTTAAGAAATAATTTAGAATTTGGAAGAAATAATTTAGGTTTTATCTGAGCAACAAGATCTTCTAGACTACTCAATTCTACTCAACTTTGTTTTTTGTTTTGTTGTTTTTTCTTTCTAATCCGCGCTCTGTCCTAACTGTGATTTCTGAATTCAGTATAACTCATCCTTTCCTCTAAGACAGCGTTTAGATTAAGAGATAGTGACTGATCCAAAGTCGCCTAGTGAATTTGAGACTGAGTTTTGAAACCATGTCTTCTCCTAACCTAGAACCCCTATCCATAATTTTCCATACAATAAAAATCTATATTTGAGTATATTTCCTGTACTTTCTCATCCAATCCCATTACTCCAAGAATTTTAGAGTATATCCTAGCAAAAGCAAGGCAGAAATATTTGAAAGAGAAAATTCTGAATTCATTTGTCTTTCCTCCAAAGTAGGGGAAAAAAAGGAACTTTAAAGTAAGGATTTATGTGATTTTTCTGACAAATATTGCTTCTGGGGAATAGCTTAAAAGATTACAGGTTATTCAGCTCAGATACCTAGAGAAATTAATTTGGTTATTAAAATAGTATTTAAAAATAATTCCTCTTAAGGCAAATATTTGTTCAGAATGTCTTGGGATCCTTCTATTAAAGATGCTTATGTATATTAGTTTGATTCTTCTCATTTGTCATGTTTTCTGCAGGTGTTACATTCTGATTTACTTTCTATTTCCCCTTTCTATACAAAAGGAGATTAGCTTGCTGCATGCCTTCCTTAAGCATATGAAGTGGTTTGAATGTTGAGCTAGGACCACTTGATTAAAGAATGCCCTATTTATGTTTCTCTAGTTCAGGGGTGTCAAACTCTCAATGACAGCTGTCGTCACGACGTATTGCAACTTTCCCCCTTTGCTAAAATGAGAGTGGGTGTGGCCAGCACATGATGCATCTGGCCTGCTGGCTGCGAGTTTGACACCCCTGCTCTAGCTTTAAAAATGATTAAATTTGTAGGGAATGGTGATGCTAGTCATACTCCTCCCATCTCATTTCTAAATCATGAAAACAAATAGGTATCCTTGTTTCTTCTTTATCTCCCTAGACCCTTAAATTGTTAATTTTCCCATGTGCAAGTACCTATGCATAAACAGAGCCACAAGTTTGACTCTGTCTGGAGAAGCTTCTTTTATAATTAGATAATGAAGCATGCTATGCTTCTAGCCACTTAGTAAGGTGTTATCTATTTTGCCATGTGGAGAGAAATATTTCTACTTGACTTTTTAGGATTTCAGCAAATATTTGTCTCCAGGAAAAATAATAAACAGACAGTGAGGGCAATAAGACTCACTAAGTAGTTACTGATGCTGTTTCAACTGATGCAAATGTGATAGACAGGTTGCTAAGTGATGCATATGAGTAGAGTCACCTGCACTTGTTGCCAATTGTTTTTCAAGCAAAATTTAAGGGGTGTTTTTCACATTTGGGTTTTAAATGTGGCTAAGCAGCTGCTTGTCTCCTAATGCCTAAAAACATGCTCCTTGACAATTTCCAAACTTGCTCTATTTAGTAGGCACAAAGATATTCTTTTAGTTAAAAATATAACAGGGCTCTAGCATGGGGCAAAACAAAGTATCAGTCTCAGCCTGTGTTTTCCAACAGTATCCCTCGTTGGACCCTGCCTTGATTTTGTTTGGTATAAAAGGGGAGGAAGGGCCCAAAGAGAACTTTAGTAGGCTTTCAAGGATCTTTTATCTTACAATAATAAAGTATGTCCCTGTAATCCTTGAACTGTCATTTCCTGGTCTGCCTAGGTAAAAGAACTGATAACTATGCTATAGAATATAGTATTAATGTTTTGAATCAAGAGCGTAACAAGATGTAGTTTGGCCATTAAGACAGGACTATTGACTCCATGTCTCATACAAATTAGTATTTCAAACACATTTTGTCCCTAAATTCACAGCAAAAATCCTACACGTGCACTTCAGTTTTACTTATAGAATTAATATACCGTATTTTTCAGACTATAAGATGCTCCGGACTATAAGACACACCTAGCTTTTGGGGAGGAAAAGGAACGTTGGACTTACCTGAACGTTCTTTTTCAGTGCGATGTGAGAGAGTTCAAACAGTGGGTGATAACTCC
>JANHFM010000994.1:75381-91244 GCA_032468115.1 Grayia smithii
CAGTATCCTTCCCCTGCCATGCCCACCAAGCCACGCCCACAGAACCGGTAGTAAAAAAATTTGGATTTCACCACTGACAAGGATTAATAGTTTTAAATGGAGGTGGTATGATTGGAATGTATTTAATGACTGTAGCCAGAGAAGCAAAGAACTATATTTATTTACATGTATGTAGAAGGAGAAAAATGAAAACTATGAATTTATTTCATTGACAGTTATAAATGGGTGCAAATAAAAGTGCTAGTTTAGTGATAGTTGTATGCATTCATGTAAGAGTCAGATATGAATTTTGGGAAAACTGTAAAACATTCTAAATGAATGCATTCCAAAACAAAAATAAAATTGTTCTGGATAACATAAATCAATGGGAATTAAACAGGTGAGCACACAAAAACAGCTGGGCCATTTGAAACCACAAAGATAAATGAGAATGATATCTGCTTAGAAAAAGATGCATTTATTCCACACATTTAGATTAAGGATAAGTTTATCCACATAAAAACATGGTAAAGGAAGGAAAGTAAATCTAACAAAAAGATTGATTGGATTGTAATAAAAGTCTGAGAGAAGTAATGAAGAACAAAAATATGAAGAAAAAATCTGAATATAAGATTTTATATTATATTTATATATGAATTTAAAATTTCTCTTATTTTAAAACTGGGTTTGGAAGGAAATTGATTTTATAAGCCATTGCCTTAAAAAGTCCATTGTTCTAGTCTTATGTGCACAGATGGACTAAGTGTAGTGCTCTGCTCTGTGCTTCAAATGATTTGTGGCTCAGAAATGTTTTACATAAATAAAATAAAATATTCATCCTGTTCCAATTTTAAAAGGCAAAGAGAGAGAGGGAGAGAGAGAGAGAGAGAAAAGAAATCTAGCCTGGAGAAATAAAACATAAAACTGCATGTTGAGATTGTCTCAATGGATTGGCAGCCACTTCTGAAAAATTATCAGATATTTTGGCTTCATTAAATAGCCATAAGTTACATTTATGAAAGCAAATGCAGAGAGATGGGAAAAGAAAAATGAGAAGAAATAAAAATACTTAGCTCTTTAAAAATTAATAATACCCTATTGTGGGAGCCCATACTAACAGTAGTTTGAATCCTTTCCCTTGGTCAGCTCATCCAGGAATCATTGGAATATAATTTATTATTTGCCATAAATAGGTATGGTTATTTTTCTAATAATGATAAAAATATACTGTAAATCATAGACTGTTTCTTTTCAAATAAGACCTGCTAGGATATAAAATACCCAATGTCCTAAAATGTCTAAAATGAGGATTTCCAACATGCTTTCTTTGTCTTTTTATAATATGAACATGAAACTATGTCTCAGAACCAAATGTAGGGTTCTCCCTTCCTTCTAGTTGCCTAACCCAACCAAGTGATTCTGGGAGGATTATGCACATAATATTCCTACCTACCATGTTTCCTCAAAAATAAGACTGGGACTTTTTTTTTTCAGCTGCAAAATAAGCACTAGGGCTTATATTTGGATTTTTAAAACAAATTTCCCATGCAATGGGAGGCTCACTTCTTCTGCTTGCCACACAGAGCACTAGTGCCACCACTGTGAAGTGGGGGGGGGTGTAGAGCTGCCCCACGTGTCCCACACTGACTTACCTCAGGACCCCCGCATCTAGGCCACCCACACTCTGATATCTGCCTCACCTTGCAACAGCCCCATCCAGAACCCTGCTTAGCCTCCTGCCCACTGCTTCTGCTTGCTCACAGCCACAATGGAGCAGGAGGCTGAGCAATATACTGGTGCTGCTTCCATGAGGTGGGGGTGGGTGGAGCTGCCCATGTGCCCCATGCTGGCTTACCTCAGAGCCCTGCAGCTAGGCCACCTGTGCCCTGACAACTGCCTCACCTGGTGGCCACAGCAGCAACACACCACTCAGCTTCCTGCTCCATTGCAGCTGCAAGCAAGAAGAAGAAGTGAGCTGGCGGCCACATGGGCTCCTGATGCACATGGCTGCTGCTGCTGCTGTTGTGAGGCAGGTGTCAGTGCATGGATGGCCTGGCTGTGGGGGCCCCTGAGGTAAGCTGATCTGGGGTGCATGGGGCAGCTCCACCACCATCCTACCTTGCCTCATGACCATGGGCAACCAAACAGATTGGGTGGTTGGCTGGCTGTGCAGGTCCTTAAGTAGGGCTTATTTTGGGGGTAGGGCTTATGCACGCATAAAACCATGCTAGGGCTTACTTTCAGGATAGGTCTTATTTTCAGGGAAATAAGGTATATATGCAGAGTTTTATTAGTTTTCTTCCACATGTTATCCTTATGCTATGCATAAGCCAGCTAGAAATGAAGTTAGTTTAAGAAATGCTATGGCCCAAGAGATGCTTAAGGCTCTGTCTGGACACATTTATCATTGGCCCTATTTAGTGGATTAACCCTCTGATTAAAAAAGAAAAAAAACCATCCCCATTCTTCCTTACTCCTGTTACTTGGGCTAGAAAAGGAAAAGAGTAGACCCTTTGGTATTTCCATTTTTTTTTTATTTGGTGGTCCTTGATCACTGTTTCATCATAAATTTGTAAAAATGGAAAGGAAATCAAATTGGCCTCAGAAAGCAGCAATTAGTGACAAGCATTTTTACCAAAGTACACAGTAGCTAGTTGGAATGAAGATATATGAGAAACAGGTAACTAGGCAGCCCAACCTGAAGCAGCAGAAGTCAGAAAACACCACTTTTAATGTGTAACAGAACAAGGCGTCCTGGATGTCAGTAGGGAGTGATATCATGCATTCTTGATCAATGCATGGTAAAAAAGAAAATCAAATCTAAGCAATTTTTATTCTCTCCTTCAAAGTGATATCCATATAGTATATCATATCAGAATCAATATTACATTTTGCTGCTGAAGAATATTAAAGTTATATATGTGAGGGTTTAACAAAAAAGAGGAATATATCTTTTTAAAAAAAGCCATTATTTTAGTCTGGAATGCCTGTTTATCTATCTGTTGATATTTTTTTTCTTATTTTGTACACTGCCTAGAATCCACTAGAGTTGGTTAGCAAATAAATTTAAATAAATAAATGCACAATCCAATTAGAAAGTTATTTCCAGGGACAAGTGTGAACAGTTCAAAATCCTAGTCTAATTCTCTGAACTACAGAAAGTCCTCTTGAAGCTAGGATAATATATAATTTACCTCAAAGAAAAGTTGATATTTAGCTTACAATGGTCTGGAAAGTATAATAGGTGCTCACTATCTCTTAAACTCTTTAGTTTTATATACATATTTCATGTTTCATGGCTTACAACAATGTCTATCTATCTATCTATCTATCTATCTATCTATCTATCTATCTATCTATCTATCTATCTCTCATCTATCTGTTGTACAAGCATACAACCACAACATAAAACTCATGGCACCCAGGATAAAGCAATAATCCCATTCAAATACACATTTCCAGAATCAACAACAGAAGAGCTCATTTGATTTTAATTAGGGTAAGGATATTAAGAAATCTTTAAAATTGCTATTAATACTGTTTCTTCTACCACCCACTTAGTAATATATTACATTTTAATGTAAGTTAATACATAAATTGTTTTTAAACTACATATAGATTTTTCATTGTATTGAGTAATGGGAAATCAGCCCTTTCTATTTAAGATTTCCCTTGTGAAAACAGCTAAATATGTACATATGCCTTCAAGGACATTTACATTTCTTTCCTCTCAGACAGATATATCTGTTCTCAAACTAAATGGCAAATTATAAAACTCTGCTTGGAATTTGCATGGTCGAGAGAATCTTGCCGCTTCTTTCAGCTACAATCCAATTGCTAATTAGGGTCAGGCAGCTAAAAACCAAGGTCAGTGAAGTGATCTACTATTATCATTTAAGATGACCTTTTGGCTTTTTTGCTTGCTTGTGGCTTTTCTTGTTCATACTGGCAAGTCAATTTAATTTTGTTAAAACCTCAGAACCTGATAATAATAGTTCCTATTCATTTAAAACCTACTTTATCTATAACAACAGAATTATATTTAGCTTCAAACTTTAGCAGAATGAAACTAAGGAATTCTGCCAAGAACTTTTCTTCCAGTATAACAAAATAGAACAAAATGGCACTCTTAACACCAAATGATAATCTGTCATGAAGCAAACAGTTTTCCTTTTCCTTTTCCTTTCCTTTCCATAAGGTTAGTATGGACATCTGTATAATTTTCCACCAGCACACAAAAATGTTATTCTCCCCTCTAGTTTACTTCCATGGTCCAACAGCACCGGGGATCTGGTGCTGGATCAACAACAGGGGATCAAGCCTGAAAGAAGGTGAGAGCACTGCTGTGATCACTTTTGTGTGCATGCATTGACACTGCACATATTTACAAAGGTACACAACTTTGATCTGAGTGACATGCAAATTTTGACACTTCTGGTTGACCTTATTTTGGAGCAAATGTTCAGTCATGCTAGATCCAGGAAATTGGAATTGGGGGAATTTCCTGCTTGTTTCAGGCTCACTAAAACTCAGGATTTGGCCTAAGAAAATGCCTATATTGCAAAGTGACCTCACTGCTTTTGCTATATTTGTCTGTTTTATTAAACTGGCTCATTAAACTCAGGGTAAATCTTAAATCAGGCACATATTTATAGGGAAGCCTGAAGAAAGAACAGATGCTTTAATGAATAGCATATAAGTTCTTGCTTATTTCAGTGCAAGTTCTGAATTATTATTTTAAAAACATGCATAGCCTCATTTTATCAGACTGTTCCTGTTTAGATTTTTAAAAGTATATTTCTTAAATATCTCACATACACATACATTAGACCTCTAATTAAAGATATCGTTTACGTAATATGTTTCTGTATCTTCACCCATCCTAGAATAACATTTATTAGTATATTTGTGCTTGTTGGGAAACAAAACAAGCAAGGAACAAAAGAAAGAAAGCAGTTTCTAGCATTAGGTTGCTCTGTTGCTAATATCTATTACCACATACTGTATTTTTTCGGACTATAAGATGCACCTTTTTTCCTCAAAAAAGATGGTGAAAATGTGGGTGCGTCTTATAGTCTGAATGTAGCCCTGCCCACCCGCCAGTCCCCATCCTTCAGACATTTTCAGCCTCTGTGCGTTGCATTTTTGGGCAGTTCCAGGCAGTGGGAATCTGGGTTGGGGCTCAGCCTGAGGAATGAGCCTCTTCGGATGGTCTGGGTGGGGGGAATCTGCCTGGTGGCTTCGGCGAACAAGGCGGGCCCCATAGTTCATGGCTGGTCCCCCCTCTGGGCACCCAGTGGGCAGCTCAGGGCAGACAATGGCCATGATGACTTCATTCTCCAGTAATGCGAGGAGCTGCCGCCACCGCCACCACCTAAGCCCTCTCTGTGCCCAGGAGCCCCTAAAGTGAAACATCCCTCCTTTCCAGCCACCACCACCCGTTGGTGCAATGCAATTCACAGAGTTGCGTTTCAGGCAGTGGCCAGTTCCCCTGTGATATGCTTCGGGGAACCGGAGGAAAGCATTTTCAGGTAGCGGGACCTGCTGCATCAACCAGGTCACGAAGATCATCCCAGCTGTCTAGATAAAGCAAGCAGACATTTACAGAACATTGGACCACAACAATGTATGAAGAAGCAGGATACAGTTTGTTGCTTTTGGAAAAATATTAAGACATAATTTCATATTGCATACATGAAAGCATTGGTAAATCATCCCTATGTTTTATAAAGAAATTACAGCTAATACAAAGTGATTGATGATATAGTGCTACAATAGATGAGTCGTCAGGTCAAAGGACACTTAGCATGCTATTGAGGAAGACCTAAGAAGGAATGGTGCTGCTTTCAAAACAAAGAAGTTTATAGCAAAGATAGCACCTGGATATAATATACCGTAAGTTCCGGCGTATAAGACGACTTTTTAACCCATTAAAATCTTCAGATAAGTGGGGGGTCGTCTTATACGCCGGGTACTGACCTTGCAAGATGCATGGCTGGCAAACTATTTTAACTGGAAAAGTTGGGGGTCGTCTTATACGCCCAGTCGTCTTATACGCCGGAATATACAGTAATCAATTATAATAATATCAATTGATGTCATGGGCAATTTTTTTAGGAGAGCTATCCAAGTCTATGTTCTAATCATTGATGAAGAAGAAAAAGAGGTTGACAAATTATAAGATCAAGTTCAATCTAAAATTAAGAATTTACAAGCAAGATGTGCTGCTTGTGATTGTAGACTAGAATTCCATATTTGAAAATATTAAGGAGGAAGGAGGAAAATTTAATTATATTTTATGACCTAGAACACCACAATGAATCAGGAGAATGGTTTATCAGTTTCTGTCAATTCTTCATTCAATTATCAAGGAGACAATCTTCCAACAATGTATATATGGCCATCATTGGAAGTAATGAACATAAATAAATGTATTTTATGATTGGTACAAGGGGATAGAAGAACTTAGTTATAACCATACAGATATGGCCAAGAGCTGAATGTGGCCAAGATAAAAAACTGATCATGTGCAGATTCTAAGTCAAGGTAAAACAGAAGAACAAAGCCAAGTCCATTATATGATACTGAGCACATATCCACCATTTTCAAAGAGAATATGAATTCTTTTGAAGTTCTGAAACTCAATGATAGGGAACCAGTACTTTGATTTTGAATAAAATGAAATAATTCGTTACAGATAATTTAAAAAGAGACTGCAAAAACCCAAGAAACCAAAAAAAATCCAGCAGGATGTCAGAAGAGATAGCAGGAATTTTCAAGAAGAGAAGTCAAACCAAAAAAGAAATACTACAAAACAAATGCTTTTAGAAACCTGTTAGAAGAGACAAGAAGCCATATTATAATACAATCTGAATAAAACTGAAAATAGAAACATACAGAGAAAAGCAAGGAAATTTTTACATAGAATTATCTGTGAGCACAGAAGGGAGTTTAAATCTCAAATTAGTATGCTAAAGGATACCAGTGAACAGACAATAACTAATCCAAAGAAAATCAAACAAACATGAAAGGAATATATTGACATTCTACACAGTAGAGATGTGATACTGTAAAACAGGGCTGTCAAAACCAAGGCTTGAAGACCAGATCCAGCCAGTGGGGTGCTTAGATCTGGCCCATGGAGCTGCCCTAGAAACAGCAAAGGATTGGCCCACGGTGTCTCTGCCAGAAAAAATAGATCTCCATTTTTGCTGGCAGAGGGTTTCAGGAGTCTGTCAGCCAGAAACGGAGCTCGGGAGCCCAGAGTACTCAGGCCACCATAGGCGCCCCCAACATGAGTGATGTCAAGCTAGCCACACCCACTCTGGCTACACCCACCTATCAGGGTCAAACACAGTCCTAATGTGGCCCTCAATGAAATCAAGTTTGATACCCCTGCTTTAGAAGATGTTCCCTGCTTGCAAGAATCTTTAGTATTAAAATATGAAGTTAGAAAATAATTCTAGGCATTGCCAAATTGTAAGCTACATGGATGAATGTAATCTGAAGAAATACAACAAGTAACAGAAGATGATTCAAACCAAACTATGCCAGCGTATCTGGAGAATGACATATTGGCCAGTGGTGAAATCCACTTACCTTTGCTACTAGTTCGAGAACAGGATCGCACTAAGCTATGCACGTGCCTCTTCTGTGCATGCACAGAACATCCCAGCGGGTGGGCAGAGCCTACTGCCGCCGGTGCTACTGGTTTGGCAAACTAGATAAAACCGGGGGGATTTCACCACTGATGCAAACTATTGTTCAATATTCTTAACTTCACATAAAAACAAATGCTTAGAATCATGTGAGGCAAAATAGAAGTCTACATGGAAAGAAAACTGTCAGGTGTTTAACTAGTTTCAGAAAAAAATAAGGAACAAGATATATTCCTGCTGCTGCAGGTTGAATAATTGAATAAGCCAAAGAATACTAAAAAGAAATCAATATGTACTTCATTGAGTATAAATTTTTATTTTGCTTGTATCAATTATAACAAGCTATGGAATGCACTTATACAAATAGGAATTCCAGAACAACTCATTGACTTCATGCAAAACCTATGCAAAGGAAGTGACAATCTAGACTGAATGTGGCAAAACAGATAAGTGCCATGTTGGCAAAGGAGTAAGACAAGGTCAGTTTGGCCAACCCACTTGAATCTGGAACACATAAATACTTTTTGTTTTATGGTTTTAATATATTAATGCAAAATTGCTTGCTTGTTGTTTCAGTATTTGCGATTAAACCTACACTGAGTTTCTTTGTTATTACTCTGTATTGTCATAAAAGGGAATGGCTAAGCCAAAGGAGAAATTCTTAATGTTGTGTGAATCTGCTGAGATCACAGGAATTATTAGTTAGTAGTATAATCAAACAACTGATTATAAATTGATAAACTGGGTGAACCATATTTCTAGTATTCCACTCTTCGGCCCAGGAGTGGGAACTAGCTAAATCTCCTTATAGCAAATTCAACCTATTAACTGATAACCGAGTATCATAAATTGGGAATTTTCCTTCCTTTTTTAAAAATCCATTACAACAAAAAGATAAAGGTCAAAGTTTTCCTGTCAAGTCATGCCCAACTCTAGGGCATGATGCTCCTCTTTGTTTCTTGGCTGAAGAGCCAGCATTGTCTGGAGACACTTTTTGTGGTCATGTGATCAGCATAACTATATTCCAAAGGCACATGGAATACTGTTAGTTTCCCACCAAAGTGGTACTTATTTATCTACTTGCATTTGCAAGCTTTTGAAATGCTAGGTGGGTAGGAGCTGGGGAAAGGAATGGGAAGATTGACACCGAGGAGGCATATGACTTTTGCAAAGATACATTAGGGAATTTAAGACTAAAACAGCTTGCAGTTTATCCCGAACTTCCACTATTCCTAAATACCATGTTCCCGGATCAAAATAAAGCAAAGGGAAAGGAAAAGAAGTCAGGAAACTGTCAGCACAGAGGCTACTTTCAAGCTTATTGTGGCATATTGGCTTTCAAAAGTAGTCTCCAAATCAAAAAGATAGCATCATCATGCTTAGAGTAAAACTAGGTTTTGATTGTGTGATAACAGGGAAGTCCCTCAAATCTCACTAACATGTCTGGTCTATTTTGTTGAAGTTTCCCAAAAACTATTTTATTGGCATCACTTGAATTACAGATTACTTCCTTGAGACAATATTGAGCCTTCATCTACTTGCACTTCCCAGCTTCGTTTTTGACTACTTCAGTTGAAATATCACAGTAGCAGGTGGCATAGATTTTATTAGTGTAAGAGATGGAGTTGCTACTTCTGTTCTGTTTCAGTCCTTGTTCATCCCTAGAATTGATTTATCTTTCAATAACACAGAATTTTATGAGGACACAACTCTAAAATTACTACCCCCAAATCAGTTTGATACTACATCTGTGAAACTATCATCTTTCTGAGAAAAGAAGTTATATTTTAAGTTATATTATAAAAAAACAAACGAACAAGGTCAACCTGACAACTATACCATAGTATCTAAAGTAGAGTTTTTAATGCTCCCTTGTCTTTATAAAGTTATTACTTAAGGATTCAAACTCATTAATTTCATCTGCTATCATTACATACTGCCATTTTCTATAATTTACAGAATCATGGTAGAAAATGTAGCATGACAATTACACTTCAATTTTTAATGTTAAAAAATGTGTGCTTGCTAACATATGCTTTGATACAGATACAGAGAAAGGCAGTGAAGATGTTCTTGACTTATTAATATAGTTTATCACTCGTTATCAAATAAACTTGTTTTTCTGCCCTGAATATTTTACCTTTCCAATTGTACTGATCTGAAAATGCACAGTATTTATTTTGTTGAAATCTCACCTATTATCCCCAAAACAAAACTTAGTAACTGAGTCCAGGAGACTGAACATACACTTGTTTCATAAGATCAGAAAAGCACAGGGTTGTCCTTTTGTGTTGTCCTTAGGAAAGCATCTATTTCTTTTCATAATTTTGAAATACATAATTTCAAAACATTGGTCTATCTAATTTGACTCAAAATTGTTTATTTATATGATTGATTGTGTCTTTATATCCTGTAATCTGAATACACAGGAAAGCATAAAATCTGGCATATGATTCTTCAAGATTCAGCAAATTTTGAAGATGTGAACTGTCCTTATATCATGCTAAGAGACCTTGCCCTTCATTTCAGGGTCAACTACATCTCTATAAAAATTCCAACAGACCTATACTGATAAATATATGTAATTGGAAGTTTTCTGAGACAGCATAACACAATCTTTTTTGGACTAAAGGCTACACTTAGTCAATGAATTATATACAGAGGAATGTACATCAAAACTGGATGAACCAGAATAAATTAGAATACATAAAATGCATTATATTCACTTAATGTTAAATCCAATTATTATTTTCTCTCAATTAAAAATTCGAAGTTGGTAGTGCCTTCTATGACAATCAGTTAGGTGGTATGAAACTTTAGCTGTTGCAAAAATAATTCAGGAACCTTAAGTACACAAAAGATAAGGTAGGATATATATTCTCACATATAATTGCTGTCTTTCTGACTTGACTAACCAGTTATTTAAAACTCATAAGATAGGAGTACTAAAAATAGTAAGAAGCAAACGTATACATAATAATTCTAAAAAGTAACATGGATGAATAACACATTCAGTAGCAAAATTAAAATAATTGACATAACTATAATTTCTCCCCTTTAAACCCTGGGGTGACTGTGGAAATAGCAAATACAATATCACTTAAAACTGCTGCTTATTGGAAATAATATAATTTATCTTAAACCATAATTATGTCAATCTTATCTATTGATTACTTCCATTATTAAATATAATGGTTATTATTGTTATTAGGAACATCAATCATAAGGAAGGACTTCATTATGCAATTGACTCTAGAAGAGATTAAATTTAGTTAGCACAGTTGAAAAAAGCCATTGGTAATTCAGCACTTAATGTCCCAAATTTTTCAATGAAGTTACTACGGTTAGAGAGTGAGGAAGGGACTTTTCTGAAAGAATAAATGGGAGTTTTTGGACTAGTTAATTTAGGTAATGCATCTGAAGGTGAAAGTGTGCATATGTTGGGGGATAAACCAAATGTTTCTTTAAATGAGGGTTCACATTACATGCTAAATTATTATATCGCTTTCTTTGTCTTCAACTAGTCATTGTGTGTTGGAAAGTATTAATACATACATTACTATTATATTATACTATACTATATACTAACCAAGTATAAAACAAATGAATTAAAATCTCAATCTGTCTGAACCCTGTATCAACTTTCTGCTGATTGTTAGAAAAAAATAGATAGCTTTTGTTTGTTTAATGAGAAATTAATATATTTGATAAGACTAAAATATTACCATCTCAGGTTTTATTGTGAACTTTAGTCTTATTTTCTCATTCATTTGAATTCCATGCACTGGAAGTCTTGTTCATACAATATTTTGATTAGCAGATTTCCTCAACTGAGGTGTGATGTGCAACTCCTTTTTCTCTAAAATTCATCCCTAGGGGAAAATATTTATCTTCAGAAATGTTTAAACAAATTATAGATTAATGCACTCCCATTCTGACACAATTATTTACAAGGGTTTATAATGATGAAATATGCCTCTTGAGTTCAAGTTATTTTCTCTTGCAGTCAGAATCCATAAGAAAAAGGACAAGATAATGTAAGAATTCAGATTTTTTTTTTAAAAAAACCAGGACCTTGGAGAGTTCTACTTGAGTTGTACAATTCATAAAAGGGAAGTAAAATTAAAGAAGTATATGGTATTTTCAAAGTCCTATTTGCAGTTAAATCAAGTAGAATCAGGGGTGGGTTCTACTTACCTTTCCTACCGGTTCTGTAGGTGCACGCACTTTGTGTGTGGTCAGTGCGTGCATGCGCTTTGCGCACATGCACACTGAATGGGTGCTCCTGCGCATGCGCAGAAGCTTTTTTGAGCAAAAAAAGGCTCAAAAAAGTTTCCTGCATGCAGGGAAGGTAAGTACAGGTGTGCGGGGGGGAGCCCTTTGGTCCGGTAGTATACAATCAGTTTGGTGATGTCACAGCGTCACCGCTACCTATTCTATAGAACCGGACCGAACCGGGAGCAACCCACCACTGAGTAGAATCATAATAAAAATAAAACATGTTGACTGTAATATGATCATTCCTCCAAGATCTATTAGGAAAAAATATTTTGTTGTTGTGTATTTCACTTACATATAAAATAAGTAATTTGTAACCTCTGTGAATTGTACTCACTCATTTCATCTGATTTACTATATGTAAATATGTTTGATGCAGAACTTAGATATATGATTTATAATCGATAAAATTGATACAGAATGTCTTTTTAATAATTGCTTAAAAATAACAATAATGTGGAAATAATGGGATTTTTTTTCTCCCAAGTATTCATTTTATTTAGGTATTTAGGTATCATAAATATTAATTTTGCTTAAAAGATGAACTTGTTTTCACCAATTTTGCACTATACTAAGGATGAATTAATTAGCAAGGGAAAACATTTATGTAATGCTCTGAATTTATAATAATGGGCATAGAGTTCTAGATGAACATCATTCATGAATTTTCAAAGACAAGAGACAGTCAAATTTTAGGCTGTTCTTTATAGTTTGAAGAACTGTAAACAGAGAAAAAACTTGCCTGGTTCACCTTAGTCAGACAAGTAGCCTATTTTGACTGATAATAGAATAGGCATACACGTAATTAAGCAAGCAGTAGAAAATAGAAAGAGAGTAGAAAATGGCTTCTACTCTCAAAAAATTTCTCTCAGTTCCATAATGGATGGTTATATTGTATACGGATGCTGGTCAATTCTTCCACTGTTTGTTTTCAATTCTATTTTCATTCATAATTGGGTCTTTTAACTGTTAAATAAAATCAATAAATGTGCTAACCTCTTATGTTGTATTTTAATAAAAGTGCAACATAAATCAATCCGCTCCATCTGTCTTTTTTCTTTCTTTCTAGGGGTGGCTTATAGCTAGTGAATGTTTCATTTTACTTTAGAGATATTGTAATGTGTATAACTGATTTTGCTTACACAGCTGCATTTTTTAAAAAAAATCTTAATATGCCCACACTAAATGTATGCTTTATAATTCTCCTAGCCTGAGTAGATGTTTTTATATTTATGCTTAAATACTGAAGTAACTTTGGCATGTGCAATGAAGAATAACTAACTGACCCTGACTCACACGGCCTTCTTTTGGGTTGAAAGAAGCATCTAATATTTTATGATTTTAAGGTGGTCTTTCCTCCCTTCAATTGTCATTTGAATGCCCCAGGCATCAACACTTATTTTAAACCTTAATGCTGTCCTCTCCCAGAGCCCTAAATTCTATTCTTCATTTATACAAGCCTCTTAGGCTTATGGCAGCAGGTATTATATTTAATATGTTTTAAGACTTTAAAAAGGATTTGTCTTGGGGGCAAGAAAAAAGTCAATGGTTAAACCAGATGGTAAGAATGAAAAGTGTTTTCGCCAGAAATAACCATAGACTTCTTAGCATACTTTCTCAATAACTGTAACAGCCCTGGAAGCTTCCATGAATCTCTCCAAGTTAGCCCTTTTCAGTCTATTCAGTGGAATGGCATTCATTTGAGTGAAGCCTTTTGTGCTGATTCTGTTCTTTTCATATCCTTTCATTTAACACCCAGAATGCAGAGAATTTGAGAGGATTGAGAGTCAGAAGTTAAATGAATCTGAAGGCTGTACAGCAGGAAGAAAGACTCTTAGGGCCCTTCAGTCAATAGTTAGTTATGCTCTTTATATTTAACCAATCAGCTGTAAGAAATAAAGGGATCACTTTCTGAAGAAGGGGATGTTAATGCAGATATTTCTTCTTAATTGTCTTTTCGCAGGTAGTCAAATAGCTGTAAAAGGGAACAGATAAGTAACAAGCTATGTATATATAATAATCCTAAGTAGTTACCTAACACAAAATAACATGGTTTCACTGTTTTGACATCATGGACTTTACTGGAAGAATACATAATGGAATTACAGATTATAAAATTTTAACTCTTTTTTATAACACTCTCTCTTTGCTGTGTCACCTGTAAAGTCATGGAATCCATCATAAACCAATCCATCACCCTCCACTTAGTGACAAATAACCTACTCTCTAATAAGCAATTTGGTTTCAGGAAAATTTTGTCATGTAATCTGCAACTCATACACTGCAAAAATATTTGGACCTCTCAACTCAATCAGGGAAAAGAAATAGATGCAATCTACATAGATTTCTGCAAAACCTTTGATTCAGTGGTACATGACAAACTTCTGTTAAAACTAAGTTCTTACGGCATTTCTGGATCTTTGCATGAGTGGGTAGCTACATTCCTATCAAACAGGAAACAAATAGTTGAAATTGGAAATGCTATATCAAACCTTGCACCAGTTAACAGTGGTGTTCCCCAAGGCAGCGTTCTATGACCAACACTCTTTCTGCTCTATATAAATAATCTTTGTGATCATATTACAAGCAGCTGCATCCTCTTTGCTGACAATGTAAAACTATTTAACACCACAGACAAAACAACCCTACAAAACGACCTAGATTATGTATCTGAATGGTCAAACAATTGGCAACTCCAAATCTCTGCTAACAAATGCTCAGTCCTGCACATTGGCAATAAAAATCAGAACATCAAATACAAGCTGAGTGGAAACGATCTAAAAGATGACCCACAAGGACCTAGGAATATTCATTTCAAAAGATCTAAGCCCTAGAGCTCACTGTAACAACATTGCTAAAAAGCCATTAAGAGTTGTCAACCTTATTTTATGATGTTTTCGCTCTGGTAACACTGTACTTCTACCCAGGGCATACAAAACCTTTGCTAGACCTATCCTTGAATATTGCTCACCTGCCTGGAACCTACACTGTATTTCTGACATTAATACATTAGAGAGGGTCCAGAAGTATTTTATAAGAAGAATACTCAACTCCTCTACTCGCAATAAAATTCCTTTACCAGCAGGCTTGAAATTTTAGGCCTGGATAACCTTGAGCTATGCCATCTACGTTCTGACCTAAGCTTAGTAAACAAGATTATCTACCATAACGTCCTACCTGTTAATGACTACTTTAACTTCAACTGCAATACCACAAGGGCTATCAATAGATACAAACCAAATGTAATCCATTCTAATCTTGATTGCAGAAAATATGACTTCAGCAGCAGTAAATGTCTGGAACATGCTACATGATCCTGTTGTTAGTTTCTCTAACTGCCCATACCTTTTACCTTAAACTGTTTACCGTGGACCATACACATTTCTTAAGAGGTCCCTAAGGGGATGTGCATAAGCACACCAGCGTGTCTACTGTCCCTGTCCTACTGTTCCCATTTATATGTACTCATGTGTTTATGGCTATGTTTTGCTTATTTATATCCATTTTTTGTGCCATTTGTTCATGTGTCCATGTCTATGTCTATACTGATACTTTCCTTGTACTTGTTGACAAAATAATTAAATAATAATAATAAGTAATAATAATATATTGAACTTCTTAAATAAGGTCCACAAGCCAGGGATAAAACTTTCTGGTAATTTGTGATATATGTAGAAATATATCCTTGGATCAGATTTAATGGACACAACCATGCGGTTTCCTTGGTGTAATAGGGAAATGATTTGCCATTGCTTTTTCCTGGATGTGTGTAAGTATTTGTTTACTTCTCAGTCCAGTCCACCACATTGGAACCTCCTGCTAATTACCCAAGCAACCATTAACAAAATAATATGTGTGTTGCAGTTGATAACAAATCTCTAGGTTTAACATAACAACATCTTCATCTATCACATTTGTTCATGTCTTCCTGAGTCACCACTTTTGTAT